>CAUYQV010027672.1:0-17102 GCA_963574575.1 Galagoides demidoff | reverse complement strand
AAATGACGGTGCCACCCACACAACCGATTATTTTTTAACCTAGATATACCAACAAGCTCTAGATATTTGTAAATGATAGATGTAAGTAAAGAATTATATGAATTTCATGTAATAGATATGGTATATACATTGTATGTTTTCTCTCTTAAAACTTAAGTGTAGCTTCTGACTTTATTCTTGTATTTGCTTTACAAAAATTCTTTTTTTTTAATTTTTATTTTTGGAGACTGAGTCTCACTTTATTGCCCTTGGTAGAGTGCCGTGGCACCAACAGCTCACAGCAACCTCTAGCTCCTGGGCTTAGGCGATTCTCTTGTCTCAGCCTCCCGAGTAGCTAGGACTACAGGCACTCACTACAACGCCCGGCTATTTTTTGTTACAGTTTGGCTGGGGCCAAGTTTGAACCCACCGACCTTGGTATATGGGGCTGGTACCCTACTCACTGAGCCACAGGCGCCACCCACAAAAATTCTTGCATTACTGGATATTTGTGACTGTTTGAAGAACTTTTGAGAAAAAGTTATATACATGGGCACATTAATAATATTCTTCAAGTTTTCTTTTTGTTGACGTACACAAAGATAGCTAGTAAGAAGTTGATCTGGCATCGTTTCTGTAAGAATCAGATATATCAAAATAATCTCTTCATGTTACCCATTTGAAGTTGCAAATTTAAATAATCAATATGCTTATTTTAAAAACTGTACTCTGGGCTTGGCACCCATAACACACTGGTTATGGCACCAGGCATATACACCGAACTTGGAGGGTTCGAACCCAGCCCAGGCCAGCTAACCAACAATGACAACTGCAACAAAAAGTAGCCAGCATTGTGGTGGGTGCCTATAGTCCCAGCTACTTGGGAGGCTGAAGCAAGAGAATCGCTTGAGCCCAAGGGTTTGAGGTTGCTGTGAGGTGTGACACCATGACACTTTACTGAGGGTAACATAGTGAAGACTCTGTCTCGAAAAAAAGAAAAACAAAATAAAAACTATACTCTGTTCTCTATTGACCACTGAAATCACAGATGTGGCATAAGGCTGATGGTGTCCGGATTGGCAGGTTCAATGTTCAGTTATGTGGGGTGAATACCATTTTCCTCCTTGGACTTTTATGCCTTTAAAAACATAATAATAATTAACTATCTTATTGTAAGTTGTTAAGTAAAGGCAATCAACTGCATTTTATCTGAAGTTTTTTTTTTTGCTATGTGTTCCTATGTTCTGTTTAGTATGAAATTTATCTAATAAAGTGAATCTATTCATAGGGAAATAAAACAGAAAAATAGGATAGATCCTGTGTTACTTACAAATCTTACATTTACCTATTGAATGTAAGATTTCCTTCTTGCAGAGAATTCCAAGATTACTTTGTGCATTTTGTTATGCTAAATAGGGCTAAAAATAATAATTACAGTATTTTTGTGTAAATGGTCATCTAGTTCTTACCACTTGTGAGAACTGGTATTTGGGAAGGACTTCGACTTCATACTTGGGTAACTGTCTAAGCTTTTCTCTTAAATGATTCTGTTATTGGAACTAAATAAAACTTAAAGTGATGAATAGAAGCAAGCTCCCTGTAGGTTTTAAATGTATGGCCTACTGAAGAAATAGTTGAAAAGTGAGATTCTTTTGAATTTAAGGTATTGTGGGTTATATAATATCTTGATCACTATTTTTGTACTTCTCTCTATTATATTTACTGAAGTTTTAAAATCCTCTGTCAGAGTAATTTAGGGCTTAAAGGATCTTCTATCTATAGAGAGATGTAAAAAAGCGTACAGTTTTTTTCCTGATATTTAGTTTTTACCCCTGGGACAGGGTACTAATTATCAAGGAAAGCATGGCAGGCTGAACACATTTGTGCTTTGATGTCTTATTTTTAAGAATGAACCATCATCCTTTCTGACTTTTTTAATAGCCTTCAGTTTTTTTTTCTGTGTTCTTTGCGAATCACCTTCTCTCCCCCAACAAACTTTAGACAATGATATAATACATTTAGAAAACACTTAAACGTGATAAAAAAAATCACCGAACATGCGTCTTTTCCCAACTCTTTCACAGTTTTATGCTATCTAATCATTAAACCACTCCGCTGTAATTTAGGAAGCAAATTTGGTTTCAAATGGCCCATATGGCTCTTGATATATTTCAGGATATTAGGTGAAATGTGACACTTTAAGCGTATGAATTTGTTTTTTCTTTTTCTGTTTTTGTTTTAGAGGCAAGGTCTCACACAGTGGTGCAATTATAGCTCACTGCAGCTTTGAACTCTCGGGCTCAAGTAATCCTCTTGCCTTAGCCTCTCAAGTAGCTAGGACTACAGACATATGTCACTATAGCTGGCTATAGCCCCTCCTCCCATTTTTTTTAATAGAGACCTGCTGTGTTGCCCAGGCTGGTCTCAAACTCCCGGCCTCGCCTCAGGCTATCCTCCTGCCTTGTTCTCCCAGAGTGTTGAGATTACAGGCATGAGCCACAGAGAGGCCTGGCCTCTATGCTTCTTGTTTAATGCTTTATCACAGTATTTCTATTTTAAAAACATTTGCAAGCAAATATGTATAAAGTGGTATCAAAAATGAAAGATTTGTTATATCATATTCAGCAAAGTTGTAATTTACAGTAGGAGACGAGAATTAGAAAAATATTGGTCTTGCGTTTTGCCTGCAGAAAAATCTCCACAGCAATGCCATTAAAAAAAAAAAAAAAGCTCTTGTTTTTAAAAGGATTTTGATAGTGTTGCCTATTACTCAGTACATATAACTTATTTACGTATAATCACTATATTACCTCCTTTTCCTCCATTAGGATAGCCTTAAAGGAAAATTTTAGGTAACTGTAGTAATTGTTATAGCAACATTTCAAAAGATAAAATTTCAAAACTTAATTATGTGGGCGGGTGCGGTAGCTCATGCCTGTAATCCTAACACTTTGGGAGGCCAAGGCAGGCAGATCTCTTGAGCTCAGGAGTTCAAGACCACCCTGAGCAAGAGTGAGACTGGTCTCTAAAAAATAGCCAGGTATTGTCACAGGTACCTGTAGTCCCAGCTACAGCTTGGGAGGCTGAGACAAGGGGATCTCTTGAGCCCAAGAGTTTGAGGTTGCTGTGAGCTACAATGCCATAGCACTCTGCCGAGGGTGATAAAGTAAAACTCTGTCTTACAAAAAGAAAAAATAGGCTCGGCACCTATAGCTTAGTGGCTAGGGTGCCAGCCACAGACACTGAAGCTGGTGGGCTCAAATCCAGCCTGGGCCTGCCAAACAGCAATGACAACTACAACCAAAAAATAGCCAGGTGTTGTGGTGGGCACCTGTAGTCCCAACTACTTGGGAGGCTGAGGCAGGAGAGTTGCTTAAGCCCAAGAGTTTGAGGTTGCTGTGAGCTGTCATGCCACAGTACTTTACTGAGGGCGACATAGTGAGACTATGTCTCGGAAAAAAAATCACGTAGGTGTTAGAAGTAGCCACCTAACATAGTTTATTAAGGCAAGGTTTGTATGTTTTCTTTTTTCTGCTAAATTTACATTTAGTAAAATATGTTAATTGTTTAATCAATGAAAAATACTTTAACAACTCAAATGACTTGCTAAATCATTTTTCCTACTGAAATAAAAGACTTTAAATTTTCTTATATAGTAATGAGCAATTGACAGGCAGAAGTAAGGCTTGGGAATTAGTTGTTTTTTTAGAATTTCTATGGTTCACTGAATAGAAATCTATATGAGAGCACAAATACACAGTTACTTTCTCTTACCACATACATTTATATTGAGGGATTAGTGTGGCACCAATGTTAAGTGGTCAGTCTTCAACAAAACATGTGTCAAAATATTTACATATAAAAAGTGTTATGTTTATACACATATACACGAATGTACCTGTGTTTTTTGTTTTAGAATTTGTTGTAACATATTTTAAACACTTTTTAATATACAGTATCTGATGTGACCATTCCCATAATTTCCAGACATAATAAAGCTCCTGCGATACATTCCTATACATTCCTCGGTGTTGGTTTAGGAGGAGTTCAAGTCTAGCTCTGCCTGCCTTCCTTGTACTGTGGTTACTGTTTCACATTCCTCTCTGGGCACAGGTTAATGGAGTGGAATTACCTGAACAAAGATATTTCCCTTCCTCTGGGTTTGCCTTTTGAATCCTATTTTCCTTTCAATGTGGGGAAAGCAAACACTTGATAGATGAGACTCGGTATGGGTAAAGTAGATGTCAGCCAGAGGACTGCCACGTCCACCCAACTCAATAATTCGCTCTTAATTAGATTTTTAAAAAGCAATTTTATCATATGATTTTGGTTATATGCATTACTTGGAATAATCAAATTCTTTGAGACAGAAAATAGGAGAGGTTGCCAGGATCTGGACAGAGAGGGCAATGTGGAGGAATTGATTAATCGGTACACAGTTTCATTTGGGGGAGATGAAAATGTTTTGGAGATGGACGGTTTTGCATAGCCGTATGCAAGTATTTAATGCCACTGAATCTGTACACTTAAAAAGTTGCCAAGAATAGGGTGGTGCCCGTAGCTCAGTGGGTAGGGCTCTGGCCACATATACCGAGGCTAGGGGGGTTGAAATCTGGCCTGGGCCAACTAAAACAACAATGACAACTGCAACAACAACAAAAAAAAACAGCTGGGTGTTGTGGCTAATTGGGAGGCTGAGGCAAGAGAATCACTTAAGCCCAAGAGTTTGAGGTTGCTGTGAGCTGTGACATTACAGAACTCCACTGAGGACAACAGCTTGAGACTCTGTCTCAAAAAATAAAGTTGCCAAGAGTAAAGTTTATATTATATGCATTTTGTCACAATAAAAAGTTTTTTAAAAGCTTATTAAATGACTAAAAGACAGTTAGGAAGGAGAACTAATAATATGGTAGACAATGATTCACATTTTGAAAAAGGCTTTATCCTGGAATAATAGGCTGAAAATAGACGGAACATAATAGTGATACATATATTAAATTTTGCCTTTAGGTTTAACAGTGTGTGAAAAGAATGGTGTGGAGGTGGTAGATGACCACCCTTCATTTATGCCGGCGGTACATCATATCTGCTAAAAAAGGAAAGCTGTTTTCAAATTTATCCTCTATTAGGGACGCCTGGTATTTGCCACAGTCTGTTCTGTTGTAGTCTTTAAACATCAGACACTATTTTATAGAATGTTGTAGACTTAAAACAACAAATCAAACAAGGAAGAAAATTGTCAGAAAAATAGATTGAAAGAACTTTCTTAAACTTAGAGGAAAAGGGCATTGTTTTAAATGAGAGGATTCATCTTTAAGAAACAAATAGTGCATGTTTATTATATACATGAGTCCGTTGTAGTGAAGGATCGTACTAATAAAAACATTGAAGAAGTTTTTATATCTGGTTCAAGGAAGAATATCACTAAAATATTATCGTTGAATGTGTTTCCCCCCAGGAGTCATGTTCTAGTTGTATACTTCTTCCAACGTTCTCCCTTGCCCTAATTCATTGAAAAATTCAACTGGAGGAAAAGAAAAACAGAACATTATAGATTTCTTTTTTTCCTCGGACTATCTACAGTTGAACACAGTTGCTTCTTCTGAACTCTTCTTAACTTAAATATTTCAACCAATTTTTTGGGGGGGGAAAACTCACCTGAACTTTGAACGAGTCACCAAATGATTTCATTAAAAAAGCATATATAATATCCAGGAGCTTGAAATAGAAATGACTGTTTATTATTATTGTATCTTTGCTTCTTTTTGCTGGCTAAGTTAAAGAGGTCAGATGTTTGCAATTTTCTCATTGTTTCTTAGCTGCACGTGTGATTTCTACTGTGTATTACATTGAATTTATAGTAAAATAAAGATGGGAGTGGTCTGCCCACAGCTGTCCTGGTTTTGCCATGTTACCACTGAAAACCCTGCATCTTGGGAAACCTCTTTCTGTGATGCAAAAAGCATGGCAACTATGATTGGCAGTTCATAATAATGAATCAGGTTCAGCGCCTGTGGCTCAGTTGGCTGGGGCGCCAACCACATACACCTGGGGTGGTGGGTTCGAGTCCCCAGCCTGGGCCTGCCAAAACAACAACGATGGCTGCAACCAAAAAATGGCCGGGCGTTGTGGCGGGCGCCTGTGGTCCCAGCTGCTTGGGAGGCGGAGGCAGGGGACTTGCTTGAGCCCAAGAGTTGGAGGTTGCTGTGAGCTGTGATGCCATGGCACTCTACCCAGGGGGATAGCTTGAGGCTCCATCTCAAAAAAACAAAAAAAACCAAAAACATAATAATGAATCAGATGTTGCATCACCCTGATTGATGCAACTCAAGTGTGTTATAATTGTGAGCAGTAACAGTCCATCTTTGACTTTGCCTATTAGGTTAACTGTTGCAATTTGCATTGAATAGTGTGAATGTTAATCTACAACACTGTAAATACTGTGACTGTATTTTTTAAGGGTTTAGGTAATGAAAATGAGAACAGTTATTTGACTAACACCAGAATTCACCAGACATCATTGATGAAGTTACCTTCACTGTATATGAAAATTCACATACCATGGTATTATTTTATACGTGCATTAGTATATCACAGCATGTTCTTACAGACAGAAAGGTACATCCTATTAAATTAGGGAGACTGATAGCCAAAAGAGATCATATGGCACAACGCACAGAAAAGAATTTGAGATTGAGCATTGTTGTGGGTTGAGTTATGTCCCTTGCAGAATTCATACAAGCTGAAGTTCTAACTCTCAGAACCTTGGAATGTAAACTTATTTGGAAATAGGGTAGTTACAAATGTGATTAGTTAAGATGAGTGGGCCTCTAATCCACTATGACTATTTCTATTAAAAGTGGAAATTTGAAGACAGAGAAAACGCCACACAGGGATTGGAGTGAGGCGACCATAGGCCACAGAATTGCAAGAAGCTAGCAGAGAGGCCCCAGTGCTTTCAGAGGGAGGGTGACCTTGTTGACACCTGTTGACACCTTGATCTTGGATTTCCAGCCACCATAACTATGCAACAGTGCATCTCTCTTGCTAGAGCCACATAGTCTGGGGTACTTGGTTATAACAGCCCTAGCAAACTAATATAAGCTTCATGGAGGAGCTGGTCACATACCTAGGGAGGCTGACAGGTGTCGGGGGTGAGACCGGCGTGTATATCTAAATCAATCTGTACTTTTTTCCATCTTGTTTGAAGAAATATATTGTAAGAGGAAAGGAAACAGTATGGTTAATGTCTGCTTAAATAAGTACCTATTTATATTTCTGTGCTAAGGTCACAAAACCTTTCTCATACTTCTTTGTGGTTTTGGACCGGTACAGTGTGTCTTGGTGACCTCTGCCATACTGGTCACCGCCTCTGCACACAGTGCTCATCCAGCCAGTTCTTTGGCCAGACCTTCTCCCTTCCTCCTCATCCCACATCCCAGTTTCAGTAAGGGCAATGGATTAGAAATTATAAAAAGTTGTAGATTAGCCTTGGGAAAGCTAATCCTTGTAATCCAGCTCTGAATTTTAAATTCCTAAAATAATTTTCAGAGAGAAATGCTTGAAATAAAATTCATGTACCTTTTTCAATGCATCACATTGGGCGGGTAGCTTGTAATAACCAGTAGAAAAATTGTTTCTGAAGTTTTATCCTATGTATTGGGACTCAAGAAGAATATTTTCTTTGGCATACAATCGCAATCCTCATTTAAGGAAGTTCTCCATTTACTTAGTTGCAAATTTTAAAGTATATTAATAAAATTTTTACAATGTATACTTTTGTTTTTTTCCCCTCACTCTTTTTTTTTTTTTTGAGACAGAGTTTCACTTTGTCGCCCTCGGTAGAGTGAAGTGGTGTCATAGCTCACAGCAACCTCAAACTCCTGGGCTTACGCGATTCTTTTGCCTCAGCCTCCCACTGTCCCTGGCTTTTTCCCCTAACATTTATTAACTCTGCTGTGCTGTACTTTTCATATTATTAAATTGATGGGATGTGTTAGGTATTATGGTTAATTTTAGAAAAGTTCCAAAGATGTTCACAGGCTTAGATATTATTTAGGATCAGTACACTTGAGGATTTTAAGGTGCTTGTACTTAATAGTGGATATAAAAATGAGTTCCTATAAGATGTTTAATTGTTATAAAATTCCCCAACTGCTGAAATTCCTGATACTTTGTGGTCATTCTTTCTACAGTTAATTGAGAATTCCGTTATTCATGGTTATTTTCAGGGTTTATGTGTCCCACATGAACATTATATACATAATTAACATAAGTATATGATAGACTATTTTAAAAATATTGTCAAATCCTAAAAACATTTCTGAATATCATAAGTAAAAAAAGTTAGTTTAGCAATGAAAGGTAGAAAATTGCTTGCTCAGCTTTGATATTGATTGTTGAATTATGCCAAGGGGCTATTGAATATTTCTTCAGCATTTACAATTTTTGACGTTGTTTTCTGTGTTTATTGTCTAGAAAGACGGAGTGCTGGCTTACGTTGGGAATTTTCGCCTGCTTGCAGAGCTTTCCAGCCCTTTTGTGAATCAGCGGTAGGTTATTGATTTCTTTAATTATTTTAAATTTTTGAAATATTTTATATCACAGTGTTACTGGGATACGGATGCTTTTGGTTACATGGACCGCTCTAGTAATGCTGGTGTCAGGGTTAGCAGGGTGCCCATCACTTGGAGAGCATTCCTTGTACCCATTGAGTAGCTTTTGCCCATCCTGCTTGATTTCCACTGAGTTTTACTTCCCTCTGTGCACATGTGTGGTCATCGGTTAGTTCCAGTGTAACAGTGAGTACATGTGGTGTGTGTTTGTCTGTTCTTCAGGTACTTCTCTTAGGATCATGATCTCCATCCACATCGTTTCAAAAGGGATTAATTCATCCTTTGTTATGGCTGAGTAATATTCCATAGAGTACATAAACCACATTTTATTAATCCACTCCTGAATTCACAGGCATGTGGGTTGAGTCCACGTCTTTGCAATTGTGAATTGCAAAGGTGTGCAGGTGTCTTTTTGATAAAATGACTACTTTTCCTTTAGTTGTAGGATTGGTAGATCAAAAGGTAGGTCTACTTTTAGTTCTTTGGGGAATCTCCATACTGTTTTCATGGAGGTTGTATTAATGTGCACTCCCACCAACAGTGTATAAGCATTCCTTTCTCTCTGCATCCATCCCAGCAACTACTGTTTTCAGACTTTTTAGTAAAAGCCTTTCTAACTGGGGCAAAGTGATATCTCATTATAGTTTTAATGGGTTAATGACATTGTACATGTTTATTGACCATTTATCTTTTGTAAAGCTTCTGTTTATGTCTTTTGCTCACTTTTTAATAGGGTCGGGTCTTTTGTTTTGCTGATTTGCTTGAATTCTTTATAGATTTTGGGTATTTGCCCTTTATCAGATGTATAGCTTGTGAATATTTTCCCCCATTCTGTAGGTGGTATATAGGTTGTGTTGATTATTTCATTAGCTGTGCAGAAGCCTTTTAATTTAATCAAGTCCCATTTATTTATTTTTGTTGTTGCTGTGATTGCCATTGGGATCTTCTTCATAAATTCTTTGTCTATTCTGATAACGAGAAGAGTTTTTCCAACCCTTTTTTCTAGCATTCTTATGGTTTCATGTCTTACATTTAAGTCTTATATACATCTCAAATTAATGTTTATGAGTGGCGAGAGATATAGATAAATGTTTATTTATTTATTTTTTTTGAGACAGAGTTTTACTATGTGCCCCCAGTAGAGTGATGTGGCGTCACAGCTCACGGCAACCTCAAACTCTTGGGCTTAAGCAATTCTCTTGCCTCAGCCTCCCAAGTAGCTGGGACTACAGGCACCCGCCACAACGCTGACTGTTTTTTTGTTGCCGTTGTCATTGATATTTGGCTGGCCCTGGCTGGGTTCGAACCTGCCAGCCTCAATGTTTGTGACTGGCACCATAACCACTGTGCTACGGGTGTCGAGCCATAGATAACTGCTTCATTCTTCTGCATGTGGCTATCCAATTTTCCCAGCACCATTTATCATTCATTATTTTAAAGTTGTGCTGTTTATTTTCAGTTTAGGGAATTTTTTCCCCCCAGATCCTAAAGGTTATATAAAAGATGTGGATCTGTGACATGCATTGTCATCACCATCGTACGAGTGTGGGATGTGAGCTTGGAAAGGTTAGCTTATCTAAGGCTTTCCAGCTAGGAAGTGGTGGTGTTAGCTGAACTTCAGTCTTTTTGTAGAATGAAGAATTCTTACTAATTGGTGCCAGTGCTTTCTTTCACTCCCCATGACGATGTACATTGCAAGAGGAGCTGTGTTCGTTGTATCCTAGAGTTCAGTGGGGTTCTTCAGGGAAAAGAATAAGCACCACTCTGGCTCGTCTTGGGTCCAGTTCGGAGCACTAACTTCTGTCTCCAAATTCTGATATTAACTTGATCTCAGTTTCTCATTGAAAAAGAAATCTTTTTATTTTTGCAATTTTAAATTTCAAAAGGGTACTTTTATTTCAAATACACACAGCATACAAGTTCAGACAGTTAAGTTTGAAACCTTATCCTAGAGAAGGTATTACGTACCTCATTGCTGAATATTACTACAGTCACCTTCAAAGTACTTTCCTTGGAAAACTGTACTGACACCAGTGCCCAGTCCACTCTTCCAAGCAATTTTGGAACTCTTTTTCTGGAGTGACCATCAGAACTGTCATTGTATTACCCCTGAATGTCATAAAAATGTCTTCCTATCAATATTTCCTTTATCTTCAGGTAAAGAAAAAAGGCACTGGGGGACATGTCAGGTGAGTAGGGAGAGTGTTCCACTATAGTTATATGTTTACTGGCTAAAAACTCCCTCATGGACAGTAGTGTGTGAACTGCTGTGTAATCATGATGCAAGAGCCATGCATTGTTGGCCAAGATGTTCAGCTAAGATTTTCCTGTTTCTTCATCTATGTTTATTTGATCTGCTGTGCTACTCACAGTCAGCCAGTGATTTTGACTCACAATTTGGCTAATTTTTGGAGTGTGTTCATCAGTCTGCTGATTACTATCTGCCTTGACCTCTCTTCATCAGTGATGCTTTCTCTCCCCTCAAAAAAGTGTTTAATCCATGTGTACACTGCTATTTTCTTCTTGTTGTTATCCCCATAAACTGAGACTAATATGTCCCTGAATTCACTTCCACTCTTGCCAAGTTTAACAAGAAATTTATGAATGTTGCTGTAATTCAGCCTCTGACAGTTTTACAACAGCATAGAAAAAACATGCAACAACAATAGTGAATGTGACTCAGTAAGACATTGCCGTGTGTCAACACAAACACAGCTATGAGACATCGATATACCAAGGTTATGAAACCTTACCGAGTTGTTTGTACAGTGCTGCCAATAAGGGCACGGTGGCAAGTTTGCAAACTCATCGGACTTTGTAGGATTCCATTCATGTAAATCAAAGAGTAGTCAAACGCATAGAGACAAAAAATAGAAAAATGATTATCAAGGGCTTGGGGGGGGGGATTAGTGTTTAATGGGTATAGAGTTTCACTTGTGGAATCAGATAAACTCAAGTTGCAATTCAACCTTGCCACATAGTTGCTGTGCCCTTGGACAAGTTACTTAATATCCCTGTACCACAGTTGTTATTTTCTCTATAAAGAAGAGCATATTCGGTATTGTCTTCTTTATACTGTTCAGGCATTTTTTCTCAGGTAGCATATCAAAGTTCAGCATGTGTAAAGCAACGCAGCGTATTTCCCCTGTGCGCTCTCGTTCAGCCTTCCACTCAGTCACCCTGCTTGACCCGTGGGAAACATCTTCGACTGGCTTCCCTCACCTGTTTTTGCTGTGTCATTGGGCACCCTATCGCACCCTGAATGTTCCCCACCTTTGCCGCCTCTTCTCTATCTCTGCTGTCTGGGCCCTACTTGGTTACGTCTTACCAGCTTCTGACTCTGTGCTATTCAGTAGGGTAATCACAAGCCACATAATGACTAGATTTAAATAACCTAAGATGAAATAAAAGTAAAAAATTTAATCCCTCAGTCTGACATTCAGCATTTCCCATGCCTCCTGGCTCCTCCTATGGCTGCTGCATTGGGCAACACACCAGTAGTAGAGCATCTTTGTGGTTGTGAAAAGGTCCAGTGCTGCTCTAGGCCAGGTTGGCAAACTGTGACGTGGGCCAGACCCACTGTCTGCTCTTGTGGGTGATGTTATATTGGACCATAGTCACGAGCGCTTGTCTGCCATAACTGCTCTTGCCCTCTAGCTGCAGAGTGGGGAGAACTTGTAGCCTCCAGGGGCTATTGCTTTAACGTCCACTTTCTGGCTTTCTGTGGACAGAGTTTCTGTCCCTGCTCTAGACCATCTGCCTCCTGCCCTGAACCCCTGTGCATCTCTCTTCTGTAGTGTTATCTTCCACACTGAGGATCATAGGCAGCTCTGCCGGGTGGATCCTCTCAGTGGCTCTGCTTCATGCAGGATACAATACAAGCTCTGTAACGTGACACAGAAATCTCCCCACATACAGCGTCTCATCTGCTTCTCCCACATTTCCTCAAACTCTCCTCTCATACCAGTTGGCCCGCATGCTGGCAGGGCTTCCTGTCATCTCACTCTTTATACAAGATTCAACTCAGGGACCACTTCCATCATTAAACTCTGTCTCTTTCCAGGCTGGATTGGGTGCCCCTTTCCTGTGCTTTCATAAGAGCAACATAGGTTTATGTTCCTTGTATGTTTATTGTATTTTATTGCAAAGTTCTCTTTTTTCTGTTTCCTGTTTATCTTTACATTTCATTAGGTCAGGGGCCCAGTTTTGTTAAACAATGCTGTGTGGTGCAGCATCTATGCGTTGTCTGGTTCATAGTCACCATTGCATTGCTTTGTGAATGAGTGAACTTCCAAGAGATAATGTGTTTAAGTTTTAGCAAATTCTGTCTCTTGAATATGATCCTAAGATTTTGAGTAAGGAAAAAGCTACCTTTGACACAGGAACTTCTTGTTTGTTTTTTGTTTGAAACTCTTTTTAAGAAATTATAAAATTAGAGATAGTTTTATTCTTTAATTTTAAAGTAAAAAGTTTTACATATACTATACATTTATTAAAGCTTGGAATCCTTTCTAAGGTAAGGGGCAGCCAGGAGATTACATGTTCTATTTTAGAGCTTTGTATGATTTAAGAAGGCACATAGGCTGTATCTAGTAGGATATAAACTAAAAGAGGATTGAAATAAAGTTTCACCACCTGGCTTCAAGTAAATTTCTGCTGCCGAGTAATACCCACGTCCTAGGTTTCTTTTGGAAAAAATAATTTAATGGTGGTAATTTCATTCTAGCATAAAGGTCTTAAGTGTTGTGAGGAGATACTCTAAATGAATTTTGTTAAAAGGGAATGCTTTGTAATAACTTTGTACCTTTATTTTGCTTCAGTATTTATTGAATACTTCTTTTTTTTTTTGGATTTCATCTCCTGTCAGAAATAGCTTTTATTATTACTATGTTTTTTTATTTTTAAAGAGACAGAGTCTCACTTTGCCGGGAGTCTACTGCCTTGGTAGAGTGCTGTGGCAGCATCACATAGCTCACAGCAACCCCCAACTCCTGACTTACGCAATTCTCTTGCTTTAGCCTCCCGAGTAGCTGGGACTGCAGGTGCCTGCCACAACACCCAGCTATTTTTTTGTTGCAGTTTGGCTGGGGCCAGGTGTGAACCCGCCACCCTCGGTATATGGGGCCGGCGCCCTACTCACTGAGCCTCAGGCGCTGCCCACTTTTATTATTTTTTAGATAATTTTTTTATTAAATCATAACTGTGTACTTTAATGCAGTTATGGGATACAGTGTGCTGATTTTATATACAATTTGGAGTGCTTACATCAAACTGGTTAACATAGCATCTCACTCACTTAATTATTATGTTAAGACATTTATACTCTACTCTTAATAGATTTGCCATGTACCCTTGCAATTTGCACCATAGGTGAGGTCCCACCTCATGTCCTCCCTGCACTTGGCCTCCCCCCTCCTCTCCCTCATCCTCTTCTTTCCTCCTTCATCCTGTGCCATACTTGTGTTTTATATTATGTATGAAAGTGTGGGCGATTATATATTGGTTTCATAGTAGTACTAAGTACATTCTTTCAATACTTGTTTAGTACCTGAATTTCCCAGGGAGCTTCAGGTATAGTGTCTGCTTCCTGTCTGTGTTTCAGAAAATAATACAAAAATATATAAAATAACGAGGTAGTAAAGCATGACATTATGTGAAAAAGGACCCCCCAAAACTGCTGGTAGTAGTGGTATAAACAACGGTTCTCAAACTTGTCAGTTTCATAAATTATTGCGGAACCTGAATTAATTTTTTTTCCTGTGGGTTGTATCTACTGATATTTATCATATTGGAAATTAAAATGTAGATATTTTAAAGAATTTAATATTTAATTTAATACTAACAATATTGAATGTTAACAGAGTATTTTTATGTGCATACATGAAAAATACATCACCAAAAATTTCATTGGGAAGAGTTTGCTTGTTTCCCATTTTCCCAAATCTCTTTTCTGTCTGGAATGCGTGAATTCAGCTGGATCCTCAAGTCTGCATCTGCTTTCACTCTTTCTGTGATACCTCGTGTTGGCTGAAACATGTGAACAATATCCACCTTCCCAGAACTAATAATGTAGTAGGAAAAGGGAGGAGTATTCTATAGCCTTTTCTAAGAATAGTGAATATTCACTAAAACATACCAAGAGGTAGTTTCTTAAAGTGTACTTAAATGTGGATTCTGAGTGCATGTTTCCTACTCTCCACACTCAAATCCATTGGTTTCCCCCAGGCTTTGAATATTTTACCCGTGCATAATTTTAATCCTTCATGTCCTGGTCATTTGAAAAATATTGGTTCACTGAATTGTGTAGGTTTTCTAAATATTCATACATGTATTAGATGACATTAAAGACATACCCACATTGGTTAATAATCACCTGAGATCTTGTTGCCAAAGTCCTTTACTATTGGCAGGCTTTCAAGCTCATGGAGGCAGATACAAATTTTCCAAAATTCTAACTTTGACTTGAAAGTTCAAATTTTGTTATTTGCAACAAATACTGTCAGTTCTTTCCTTGACGTGATGAGCCTACTTTGTTCTTTTTTTTTGAGACAGTACCTGCCCAATGCTTAAGCCACCATATTTGTTGTTTTAAGTAAAAATGGTGTTCCACAGAAAGGCCCAATGGTTTGGGGCCTCCGTCCAAGGGTTTGTCCTCGAGACAGCTATCACACTTTGTAGCAGAAGTGCTTTTTGTTTACTTCGCACTTTGTCACACAGAATGTTAAAAAGGCACTGACTTGGAATTTGATAAAATCAGTAATTCTTACTGCTTCATCAAGGGCATTCCTAAATGAAACTGTTTTTTCCCCTTTCCAGATTTCATGTCTATTTTTAACTGCAAGTGTGTGGCAGTGAAAACTGCGGTGGCCTCTGCAGTTGCCTTGGTTTGTGCTGAGACACCAGTGGTTTAACCCACCGGTGCATTGCACCACCAGTGCAGACATCAGCACAGTGAAAAAGGCAAATAACATTAAAAATTAAAGATAGGAAGCAGGGACAAATTTAAGATAAATGCTATAATGGACCCAAAGAAATGGGCCCGTCAAAAGTGATAGGGAACTAGGAAAATGAGGCGGGGAGGTGATGAGTTTGGAGATGTTGGATACGAGGACAGACAGTGTCTGAGTGGAAAGTTAGCAAGGCTAGACTGAGGAATGTTGGAATGATTAGAAAAGAAGAAAAGGTGGTATCTAAAAGATGAAGTCGAATGTCTGGTTGTGGGAAGTAAGAGAAAAAGAGGAGCTGTAACCAGGGACTAATTGGGTAGTTTTGGAACCCACATAATATTGGGATGGAGAGCAACTTTTTAAAGATTAAGTTCCTGTATTCCCAACTTTCTAGGGTTAATATTTCCTAAGTACAAATGTTTACCTGCCTGAAACAGTTACATTTGCAACCAAGATGTAAGTCGGATCCGCTCACAGCCCAGTGGCTGTGTTGGAGTCTCAGAAACGGTCCAGCATCTAAATCCTTGCTGGAGTTTTTCCAAAGATGTCAACAAAGATCCAGCTTGTTACAACAGCACTTCTTAAAATTCTCTTCATTCCTCTCGAACTCACAATATCTTCTGGACCTCACAGCTTTCCCAGGGCTCTTGCAAACTTAGAGCTGTCAACTCCCAACTCCTTTAAAACTTACTAAGTCAGTGCCATGCAGAGATAGATTCTTTGTCCCCATTTTCTTTTCTTACTTTTCCCCCACCTACAAATAGCCCTCCGTCCTCTAATTCAAATGTGAATTGGACCAGATAGTTTCTATTTTTGTATTATTTGTAGTAAGTACCACACTTCTACACAATTAACTCCCAGGAAATTTAATAGAAAGTTCAAGTTCCTTTAAAAGGGCAGGAGAAAGAAGTGCTTGAAGGACCACAAACAGGATTTTCTCCATGGTGGAGCTTGGGGGAGGATTATAAACACACACAATTTGCTGCATTCTCTTTGACACCTTTGTAGTAAACGTAGGGAGGGTAAGAGAGAGTGTTCTCCTTCTTTTTTTTTTCCTTCCCAAATGTGCGCCTGCTTCCTCCTCTCTTGTGCCTGTCTTTGTGTGGGAATGAAAGAATGTCCTGATTAGGTAAGAAGAATTGGATTCTAGCAGAACAAGTGGCCTTTCTGTCACGGGGGAGGAAGATAAGGAGGACAGTTATATAAAGACTTTCATGTTGAGTTATTATGAATATTAGTATAGGGGTTCTTTCTTTTGAAAGAAACTGCCTTAAAGTCCAAGCACTGGTCAGATGGAAAAAATTGGTAGCAGTAAAACCCAGGGGTTCCACAGTAAAGCCAAAAGATAAGTTTAGGTGTGTAGGTAATTAGGTTTCTAGACAACCAAAACTTTGGCAAGTGCGTGAAGTGTTGGAGAACAGGAAGTAGCCAGGGCTGAGGATAGTGCAGGACTTGTGGCCGGGAAGGGAGGAAGCCAGAAAGGTAGAGTTAGGGAAATCAGTTGGGTCACTGCAGTCATTTGAGTAAGAGATGCTGAAGACCAAAAATGAAAATGGCAGCA
>CAUYQV010027669.1:0-22190 GCA_963574575.1 Galagoides demidoff | reverse complement strand
GCGGGTTCGAATCCCCAGCCTGGGCCCGCCAAACAACAATGATGGCTGCAACCAAAAAATGGCCGGGCGTTGTGGCGGGCGCCTGTGGTCCCAGCTACTTGGGAGGCTGAGGCAGGAGACTCGCTTGAGCCCAGGAGTTGGTGGTTGCTGTGAGCTGTGATGCCATGGCATTCTACCCAGGGGGATAGCTTGAGGCTCCGTCTCAAAAAAAAAAAAAGTGTTGCAGATCTTTATGTTACTATGATCTACATGTTGCCGTGTAATCATGTTCATAACACAAAAAATTTTAAGTACAAAATAGTATATGAAATATAATCCAATTTCTACAAAATATGCATGTGTGATACATGCATAGAAAAACTAAACTAGGCTAAGCACAATGGCTCACACCTATAATTCTAGAGCTTTGGGACACCAAGAAAGGAGTATTCTTTCAGCCCAGGAGTTCAAGACCAGCCTGGGCAACATAGTGAGACTCTGCCTCTACCCAGAAAAATAATAAAAGAAAAAAATAGCTGGGCTTGGGGGCACATACCTATAGTCCCAGCTACTTGAGAAGCTTAGACAAGAGGATTGCTTGAGACCAGAAGTTCCAGGCTGCAGTGAGCTATGATTATACCACTGTACTCCAGTGCTGGCAACAGATCAAGACTCTGACAGAGAAGAGAAGGGAAAGGAAGAGAAGAAAAAGAAAGGGAAGAGAAGGGAGGAGAAAAGACAAGACAAGACTAAACTGGGAGGAAAATTTTAAAAAGAAACATATTATTAGAGGTTGTTTGATGATAGTAGAATTATTCCTTTCATGCTTGTTTGGGTTCGGTTTTGTTTTGTTGCTTATTTTCTGATGTATATGTGTGGACATATATTATTTATATAAGAAAAGTCCATGTCACCCTTATCTCATTCACAGTTTCTGGACTGAACCATTCAAAGTCCTTCCTGGAATCTCATTAGATCCCCCACCTTTCAGCAAACACAACCCCCCTCTGGGCTGCCTCTCCAGCTGTGAACTTAGCTGCCCTCCTCAGTTGCCCCCTGGAGTTGCACTAATTATGGCCCATCCACCCACAGTCTCCTGACACAGCTCCCCACAGTAGAAGTCCCCTCCAGGGCTCTCTGTCCATGAATCCAAGCCAGACAGAGAGGCTTCCATCCTTCATTTTATAGTAAGGAAAAAAATAATTATTATAATAAAAATAACAGTGTAGAGAACCCTCACATTTATACTTTTTCTTCCATTTTGTTTGTTTGTTGTATAGACAGGGTCTTGCTATGTTACCTAGGCTGGTTTTGAACTCTTGGCCTCAAGTGATCTTTCTACCTTAGCCTCCCAAAGTGTTGGGATTATAGGCATGAGCCACTACTCCCAGCCTATCTTCCTTTTATAGACCACTTTATTATACACATTTCACTTAGCCCTCACAATAGTTTGTGCCCATTATACAGATGAGAAAGAAAACTGAGGTCCAGCAAGTACAGCAGCAGAACATTTGTCAAAGGTCGCACAGTGAGTTAGAATTCAAATGCCAGTCTGATTTTGACATATGAGGAGCTAAAAGGAAGAAATGGACAGGTTATCTGAACACACAGTCTAAGGAAGGAGCCATATCCTGTTTCTTCCCCACCTCAAGCTGCTACACTACCATCCCCTGCCCAGAATCCCACAAAAGTCCATCTGGGGCCATATGCCCTACATCTCCACACCAGCCCATCATTTCCTCTCAGCTTTAGTGACAGGTCCTTACCGCCTCCTTAGGTCTCCTAGCAACAAAACATCCTGCAGTGCCACCCTCTCCACCTCTGGGCTCTTCCAGTTCAGGCCTGTCTCACTAAGGAAGGGGGTGGCTGGTCATCTCCTCTCCCATGGGTTATGGCACACACACATGGCAGGGGGACAGGAAGTGAGAAGGTGGAATCAGCCAGGATGGCCCTCACTCTGGGCATGCTCTTACACTGTTCTTTTCTTGAGCTTCTGACTATTTACTAAGACCAAAAAACAAAGCCAAATCCTACCAGTTAAATTCTAGTTAATCACAATTTATTTTCACATTTTTGAAACATATAGATTGTTCCCATCAGAACAATAATATTCAAAATAGCATAACAAAA
Organism: Galagoides demidoff; assembly: GCA_963574575.1. Taxonomy (NCBI): domain Eukaryota; kingdom Metazoa; phylum Chordata; class Mammalia; order Primates; family Galagidae; genus Galagoides; species Galagoides demidoff. Next base: position 20,081 of record CAUYQV010027669.1, on the reverse strand, counting down.
GGATGAGCAACAAAGCAGCTACTACTGTATCTTTAATCAGTGCTTACAACCACTGAGTATACTGCCATTAATATCCCAATTTTACAGATGAAAAAACTAAGACCCAACTTGCCTAAAAACACCTAGTTAATAAACGCAGAGCAAGGATTTAAACAAGTGTGTCTGACACCAAAGTGTGTGCTCTGATCACCACATCTGTTAGAAATCATCTGGCCCTACCCCCTCACCACACAGATGGGGAAAAGGAGACCCAAAGTCGGGAAGGGAATTGTAATCAGCCAACATCTATTTATTTACCAGGTGTGATGCACTGAGTTAGTGCTGTGAATGAGGAAAAATTTAAACTTCCATGTTGTTGAATAGATAGGCTGCGAATACATATTAATCATTGCTAAAATTGAGCAATGGGTTCATGGAAGTTCATTATATTATTAACTTTTCCCTATGTTTGAAATTTTCCATAATAAAAAAGTTAAAAAATTTTTAAAAGGATGACAGAAAGATGACTGCTGAGCATGCAAATTTTAAATCTGGCTTGAACTTAGAAAATTAGTAAAATCATCCAAACTTAGAGATATTTTGTTCCAACAGTTTTGAAAGTCAGAAAAAGGCTAGTGTACTGGACCCACTGGGTAGCCTCTCTTTTTCCATCTTTCCATTAAAATCTCTGCCCGTGGGTTGTTGCTAGGAAATCAGCGAGCCAGGAGCACCCCAGTCTGTCTGGCTAGGCCTTTTCCTGTCTGTCCCACATTGCTTCTCTGAGGGTACAATGTCCCTGCCCCCAGGAAGCTGACCCTCTTGGGCTGGCACTCTGTGGATCCACAACCCAATCACCACAAGAAGCGGAAGGAGATCCTATCTACTGCTGTGAGAGAGGCAGCTAGAGACCTAGAGAACTATGATTAGAAAGCAAATTATAGGCCTCCCTCTGTAGGTTTCCAACTCACAAAAACTTCCTGGCAGTCAAACAGCCTTTACTCAAGTTGCTCAAAGTTTCCAGAGAGAGTGAGCACACACAAGGCAGAAGCGAGAACAAAAAAATGACACAACAGAGGCCGAAAATTTTATAGACAGATGGAGAAAGAGAGGCCACTGGGAGGCAGCACATCATAATGGCCAAAAGCAGGGCTCTGGCAGCAGGTCACAGCTTCAATCACTGCTCCCAGAGCTTCCCAGCTGTGCAACTTTGAGCAAATAACTTAACCCTTCTGAACCTTTATTTTCTCAGCTACAAATTAGGGGGAATTCTACCCACCATACAGAGTGGGCACAGAGATTGAGTGAGGCAGTCTGTGGCGAATGATTAACCCAGTTTCTGGCACATAATAAGCATCCAACAAATAGTGGCTTAGAAAAAGTGCTAACCATATGATCCGGCAATGCCACTTCTGGGTATATATCCAAAAGAATTGAAAGCAAGGTGTCAGAGATATCTGTACACTCAAGGCCATAGTAGCATTATTCACAATAGCCAAGAGATGGAAGCAACACAAGTGTCCATTGATGGATGAGGTACATACATACAATGGACTATTATTCAGCCTAGAAAGGAATGAAATTCTGATAACATGCTACAACACTGATAAACCTTAAGGACATTATACTAAGTGAACTGACACACTCACAAAAAAGACAAACACTGCATGATTCCACTTATATAAGTCAAATTCATAAAGACAAAAAGTAGAATGGTGGTTGCCACAGGCTGGAGGGAATGGGTAATGTAGAATTAGTGTTTAATAGATGTAGAGTTTCAGTTTTTTGAGATAAAAAAGTTCTAAGGGTGAGTGGTGATGATGGTTGCACAATCTGAACATACACTTAAAAATGGTTAACAATAGGGCCAGGCACTAGTATCCCAGCTACTCAGGAGGCTAAGGCAAGGAAATCACTTGAGCCCAAGAGTTTGAGGTTGCTATGAGCTATGATGTGATGGCACTCTACTGAGAGTGACAAAGTGAGACTGTTTCAAAAAAATAAAAAATAAAAAAAGGTTGCAACGGTAAATTTTAGCTTATGTGTACTTTACCATAATTAAAAATATTTTCAAGTGCTAGACAGAAAACCAATCAAGAGAGTAAGAGATGAAAGGCTCAAAGGAGTAGAGCACCTGTGTACCTGTGGCTCAAAGGAGTAGGGTGCCGGCACCATATACCAGAGGTGGCAGGTTCAAACCCGGCCCTGGCCAAAACTGCAAAAAAATAAAAAAATAAAAAAAAATGGGGTGGTACTTGTGGCCTATGGCTCAGTTGAGTAGGGCGCCAGCCCCATATACTGAGAGTGGCAGGTTCAAATCCAGACACAGCCAAACTGCAACAAAAAAATAGCCGAGCATTGTGGCGGGCACCTGTAATCCCAGCTACTCAGGAGGCTGAGGCAAGAGAATTGTCTAAGCCCAGGAGTTGGAGGTTGCTGTGAGCTGTGATGCTACAGCATTCTACCGAGGGTGACAAAGTGAGAATTTGTCTCTAAAATAAAATAAAATAAATAAATGTTGGGGGGGAAAAAGACTAAGAGATGAAGCCAGAGAAACAGAACTGAAAAAGGGAGACCACACTAGAAAGGAGATGAATAATCCAAAGAGGACACACACACTTTCCATAAGGTCCTTCCTTTTTTTTTTGAGACGGAGCCTCAAGCTATCTCCCTGGGTAGAGTGCCATGGCATCACAGCTCATAGCAACCTCCAACTCCTGGGCTCAAGCGAGTCTCCTGCCTCCGCCTCCCAAGTAGCTGGGACTACAGGCGCCCACCACAACACCGGCCATTTTTTGGCTGCACCCTTCATTGTTGTTTGGCAGGCCTGGGCTGGGGATTCGAACCCGCCACCTTAGGTGTACGTGGCTGGCGCCTTAGCCGATTGAGCCACAGGCGCCGAGCCGTATGACGCCCTTCCTAAGCTGTCAAGCATACACGGAGGAAGTTTTCCACAGGGATTTGTATTTCCATGCTGCCCAGGACCCTATCCTGGCAATTCTTTTCCTACTAAGGGGCTTTCCTGAAAAACATGGAAGAGTAGGCCTGTGGGAGAATCTGCTTCACCCTACTTCTTCTTAGAATCCTCAGGGAAACAGGAAAGGATCAAGGCCCAGATGTGAAGGTCTATCTTTAGAACAATAGGCAGAGATGGTAAACTCCCAGGCAAAGCCTGTACAAAGGCCCTGAGCTATAAGCTCTGTGTGGGAGCCTGCTAGGCTAGGAGGAACCTTAGGAACATAGAAGAAAGCATGAAGACAACAGGGTGCAAATGGTGAAGGGCCTTTACAATCACCCACATCAGGCTGGATACTCTCTCACTGCCCCATCGACTCAGTAACCTTGAAAATGATCTTAAAAGGCAAGTATTAAGGTACCCACTTTATAGAGAAAGAAATTAAAATTCAGATAGATAAACTTACCCAAGGAAACACAGATGGTAAACAAAGTGGAGATTCTAAACCAGCTGACCCCTAATCTCATGCTTATTGCTTAGTCCATACGTTATCAGTACCTAAGGCCAAGACTGTGGGCTCTAGAGTCAGAGTCCCAAATCCCACCTACTAGTTGTATGATTGAAGAAAATTACTTAACCTTCTGAGTCTGTTTCCTCAACTGTAAAACGAGAATGACCATATGCCTACCTCACATGATATCTTTTTGTGTTTGTGTTTTGTTTGTTTTTGTTTTTGAGACAGAGTCTCTGTCACCTGGCTTGAGTGCAGTGACATCATCATAGCTCACTGCAACCTCAAGTTCCTGGGCTCAAGTGATCCTCTTCTCTTCTTCCACGAGTAGCTGGGACTAGAGGCATTAGCCACCATGCTTGGCCCTCATTAATTTTATGAGAATTAAATATAAAATTAGAAGGAAAGTGTGTTGCAGGCAATAATAATAGAAAATGCAAAGTGGCTTTCATTATTTATTAAGCTTAGGCCTCTAGACACTCCCCATTAATCCCCGCAGATAGACTTGCAGGAACTGCTTGTGGTTAGCAAGTGCAAAGCATTCTTTGGACCAAGGCAGGTGGCAGACCTGGATTCCTAAGAAGCTAAGAGCCCAGGTTGGCCAGTAACTTTGCAGGAACTACCTGGAAACAACTTCCTCCATTCTCTGTTCTCAACTCCATGGCCTAAGTTGTTCTGCAAATGTTCAGTGGAACACAGTCTAAGCAGTCTCTGTTATCAAGGGGGTAGACATAACAGAAACAACCAGAGGTGCCAACTCCATCTACCCATTGCCTTCCACCATGAGCTGATCCCCTGTCCCACAGCACCTTCTGGGACCAGGTGACCTAGATCTCAGAACATCAATACCAGGAGGGCCTTCAAAAACCATCTAATCCTGCCCCTTGTGCAGATGGGAACATTAAGGCCTAGAGATAAGTGGGGACCTGCTTAAGTTCACACTATGAGCCAGTGGCAAAGCCAGAACACAACCTTGGACCACCCAACTCTCTGGTCTACTGGTTTCCAATTTTATTTCACCATCCTTATTTTTTGTTGTGTTAAATTTAAGTTTACATCTTCAAAGTTCAAGAGTATAGTCACCCATGCAATTCTAATTCTGGGAGGTGGCCTTATGAAAAGGGTAAGAATTGGGGGGACAGACAGATCTATGTTCAAATTCTAGCTCCACCACTTCTAACTGAGTGGCCCTTCACTTATTTAGATAGTAGAAGACAAAAGGAGCAGAGGCTAAGAGCTTTGGCTATAGTCCTAGCTCTGCCACTTCATGGCAGGTGAGTCACTTTAGTGCTGCTTCAGTTTCCTCTTCAATAAAGCCTGCCCTACCTAGTCATGTGACTATAGAATGGGAAAAATATGAATGAATAAGCTGGTATAGGCTTGCTATGGAGTAAGCAACTCAATAAATGGTGGCTACTGTTATTAATAATCTTTAATGCTCTGATTAGGGTATGTTTTCAGCAGGTAGGAGGAAAGTACCTTAGTCTCAAAGCTCTAGTTCTCCTAGTTCCCTTCATGGAATCATGGAATGTTAAAGCTGGCTAGGCCCGCATATTAAAGGCAACAGAATTAAGACCCAGAGGAAAAGGACATGCTCAAGGTCATGGAGAAAGTTAATGAAAGAGCTGAACTAGAACCTAGTTGGGATGTGGGACTACACTCTCTTGACTTCTACTAATTTAATTCCATCCATACAAGCTCTTACTTTGTGCATAGATTTGAAAGAGAGGGTAGTCTTTCAGTCCCCAGATACAAAAGTGTAGCTGGCCTTGGTCAGAATAGAACTAGAGCAATCCTGCTCTCATGGAAGTCCTGGACCAGAAGTAGGGAGGGGCTCCCCTCTGGTGGACAAGGCCAACTGGGCCAGCAGCCAGGGTGGTGCCACAGGCACAGCTCAGGGCACTCTCACCAGCTACATAATAAAGTAATTACAGGATTAGGGATAAAATTAGTCACTTGCATAATTATTTTCCTTAGAACAAGAGCAGAAAGGGCTTCTTTAAAGAGCTGCTCCTTGGCTCTCCCAAGAGTATCTGTGTAGAGACACAGATGAGTGCACACATACGCAAACACACATACACACACAGCGTGATGGCAGTGAATGGCAAGGACATGTGGCATCCTGTGGCAGTCCTTCATAACAGGTCCCACACCCCAAAGGCCAGGAGTTATATTCCCCAACATTTGCCTCACTGAACACTTTTATCATACTATCATAGGCAAGTTGCCTCCCCTCAGGGACCACCACCATGGAGAATCTTGAGGGACAGTTTCTTATATCCCACCCAAACCACAATATGTTAGGCCTGGGCTCCTCAGCCTTCCCTCCAATTAGGAGGTTGGTAGTACAATTCCAGCATGACAGGAGGCTTGTGGGGGTGTGTGTCCAGTAATCTGGAGATATTTCTGGTACTAGCCACTGTGGTAGGCATAATAATGGCCCCCCAAAATATCCATGTTCTCATCCCCAGAATTAGGTGAATATATTATATCACATGGCAAAAGGGACTTTGCAAGTGTGATTAGGTGAGAATTTTGAGATGGAGAGATGATCCTGGATTATCTGAGTGGTCTCAATATAACCATAAGGGTCCTTGTAAGTGAAAGAGGGAATCAGGGGAGTCAGTCAGAGAAGGAGAAGTGGAGATGGAAGCAGAGGTAGGGGGATGCCACTGCTGGAAGGGGGCCGCAGGCAGCCTGTAGAGCTGGAAAAGGCAAGGTATGGATTCTCCCCTAGCAGCCCTGCCAACACCTTGCTTTTAGCCCTATGTCAGACTTCTGACTTCTAGAGTTAACTATAAGGTAATGATTTGTGTTGTTTTAAGTCACTGAGTGTGCGAATTTGTTAGGGCAACATTAGGAAACTAACAGTCACCTAGGAGAGGATTCTTCCCCTCCAGATTGAAGAACTCCTTCCTCAAGGGCTAGCCAGGAACACTCTTTGGGACCAAACATACCTGAATATATCTCTGGGGAAGAGGCCTGAGCTAGGGGCCAAAGCTCTAACCTAAAGAGATAACTTTAGGAGGACAGCACCCTGGAGAAAAGGCAATGGCTCTGTGAAGAAAGGGAGAAACCTTGCCTTATAACTCCATCCAGGGGCTCCACAGAGGGACACCCACTCCATAAACCACCCCATCTCCAGGGGCAGCCTGACATCAGGGAAGGAGACTACTCAGAGGCCTAGTGTAGCCTCATCTCTGCCCCTGAGTCACCAGGTGGTGACAGACCAGCTCCTTGCTCTCACGGGGCCTTACCATCATCATCGTGGCTCACCATACACCAAGTGCCAGGCTGTGTAGCCATGTTTTACATGGAGAGAAAGCCTCACAAGGACCCTGAGAGGTGACTCACCCTCATGAGGCCAAATTTACAACTGAGGAAATGGGCTCAAGGCAAATAAGAGGGGAGCCTCGTGTGAACCTAGGCAGCCTGACTCCACAGCCCTATTCTGCCTCCCTCCTTACAGCAAACAAACGGATGGGCACAGGACAGTTGGGAGCAGCCCCTACACACAAGGAAGAGGCTCTTCAGATCTAAGAGAAACCAAAACCAGTTCCTGCCCACTCACCCTGGACACTAGGGGCTGAAAGTGACACTACAGTTTGGCAAGTTTACTGAGAACATATAAGACATCCCCAGTCTCTGATGCAGAATTCCCCTTTTGAGTCCTCACCCTAAGGGGCATCATCTAAAATACAGGAAGAATGTTTTACACAATGTTCATTGCAGTGTTATTCGTAACAGCAAAAACTGGATGCAGCCTGAACATCCATTAAGTGGAAAAAGGAAGAGTTGACCACGCATTTAATGGAATCCTCTGTAACAACACAGAAGGGAGCTTCCAATACATCCTTAGGAGAAAAACAAGACAGAACTGAAGAGGCACAAGGCTAGGGAAGATTGCAATTATGCAAGAAAACAGAAAAAGGAAAAACAGTGGAAGGAAACACACCAAACTCTCAACCATACTCAGGAGTCATTTTTTCTGTCTCCTAGTTTCCAAAATCTCTGTACTATGTTATTACGTTTGTAATTTAAAAAAAAAAAAAAAGATCACTATAACAAAACAACAACGGCAAAGCAGCCCTGAGGAACCCACACACTAAACAGAGAAGGAGAGAAGAAGGAACAGACAAATGAGAAGGAGCCAGAGAGGTGGTGGGAAAGCCAAGAGGAAGGGTGTGGTGTCAAGGAGACCCAGCAGAAAGAGGACTGCAGGAGTGTGGAGCCTAGGCTACATCCCCCAACTGCAAGCACAATGCAAACAAGATGCCAAGAAGGACCTGATGGTTGACCCCTACACACACTCCCCACTGAAGCATCTGAAAGAGTGCCCCGCCGTGACCAGTGTCTCCAAGAGCAGCATTTACAATGCAAACCAGGAACCCAGGAGAAGTAGTAACATACCACACCTGTGTGTATCCACCCCCAGCCCAGCTCAAGCAAAACAGAAGAGGCCTTATATACAAGCGGCTGGTCAGGATTTCCCAGTCTTCAGAATGGGACTCTCTCGGTCTGCACCATTTACCAGTTCTACCACTTGTGTTTCCATGGGGATTGGCATATCACCCTCTATGCCCCCCATGCTTTGGGGCCCAGCCATCAGCCTCTTTGAGATAGATCCCTTAGATTCTGTGCCTCCTTGATGTGCACTATACAAGCATGCCCGGAGAGTCACATCCTTATCAACACATATTCATCCACCCACACACACACTCCCACCAGCCTTCTTTCTTCTGAGAACTCCCCTTCTTCCCTCTCTCTACTCACCTCATCACAGATCCAGAAATCTGAGAAAAGCAGGGAAGATCCCCCAGAAATTCAAGCCTGACTTCAATGTTCCCATCTTTGCCTCCCACCACGCCCATGGCGGACAGTGGCCAGGTCTGGGCTGCTACCTCTAAATCCCAGATGTGGAGGAGAGGCTAGGTCACAGAGCTAAAGGCTAAACCAGGTTCCAAAGGCCAATGACCCTAGAATTCACCTCTGACCCTTAATCTGGTGAGTCAATAAGCAAGAGGGCTGAGTTACCACCAGATGTACCCCCATTACACCCCATTCTAAGAAAGCTGACATTGCTTTTTGCAGCTCACAGCCCAACATGCAGGTCATCCTCTGGGTCAGCCTGCAGTAATGAGCATCGCAGGGCCAAGACAAAACCAGTACCAATTAGGCTGCCCCCTTTCCTGCCAGTGAGCTCAGTTTCATTACTTTGCTCCACTTTCAGCTCATCTGAAAAATCCTCATCTGAGGTCCCTGGAGGATCTTAAAAGTGTTATTCAAACATTAGCTCTGACACACAGCCTCCCCCATCCGCCCAAGGCAACACTTTTTTCTCCCTGCTTTTTGGCACTGCAGGAACAGCAGCATTTAAGGCCCGGCATGTGGCACCACAGGTCCTGTAGCCTAAGGCTCCTCCTCAGTCTGGACCTTCTCCACCTCCCTTCCTTTTACAGTACAGAGAGCAGGGAATGGGACTTGGTGCCTCCTATATGGTGGGCATGCCACCTTATTCAACTTTGGCACCAAACTCTGTGAGAAGGTATTATGATTCCTGGGTCATAGATATGGAAACTGTAGTTGAGCCACCTTCCCAAGGTTACCTAAACAGCATGCAGCCAAGTTAGGCCTAGAACTCAGGACTGCTGAGCTCCACGGCTCTTCTAAGTACGCCTGCCCACCCCAGCATGCTCAGCTCTGCACAGTGCCCAGTCCCTCCCTGTGGCAGAAAGGGGGTCCCCATTATTCATTATTCTTTAGCTTATACTCTCAGCCTGGGTCCAGGTGAAAGAGACAAGGACAAGAGGGGCTGCAGAATTTGGGGCTTCTGGAAGAGGCTTCAGAGAATACAACTTTTCTAGGAAAAAAACAGAACAATGCTAAAAGCTGGTTGCATCCCCTATTTTGACCTGTATCTTACAAGAGAACCTGTAAGAGATGACATGGTCAGAGACTTGCAAGAAGCCAGGGAAAGTCAAGAGGAGAGAATCTGGGGTATGTGGTCAGGGAAGGAGGAGCTAGAAAGACCAGAGAGTTTAGCATAACCCAATGCCTTTATATGTACAGGTAGGGAAACTGAGGCCCAGGGAAGGGAAGAGCCCTGTCCAAGACCAACAGTGAGTCTATGGCTGTGGGAGGATTAGAATGTAGGTCTTCTGATTCTTAAGTTAGCATTCCTAGACCTAGAATGAAAGGCCTGGACCAAGATGCTGCCTGGGATAAATGAACAAGTGAATGAACAAGGGGATCTGTCACCTCTAGAACTTGAGGGTTGTCAGCACAGAAACCTGTGTGTGTGCATGGGGCTCCCGGGCTGGCTCTATTCTCTCACCTTATGGAAGGTATAGGCAAAGGGAGGCCCTTTCATTCACCAACGCTCTAGCTCCACCAGAAGCCAATCAGGGCTCTGGAAGGAGGCAGAAACTTTAGTTCCCCTGGCAACACAGACAAAGGCATCTCCTCAGGGCTACAATTAGCTGGGGTTGGGTTGTAGACTGTATTCCACTCAGCCAGACAGGGCTCTTCTCCTTTTCTCATAAGGAGAAGGGCAACCAACCCAAACTCCAGTCAAGTCTTTGGGGCTGTCTCAAATTGGGAGGCGGAATATGGATGAGCCTCAGAGTTAGAGGCCTAGGACAATAGTTGAGTCCTCTCCAGTCTATAAGGCCCACCCACTGCCACCAGGTATGTGTCTCTGAGGTGGGCCAGAGGCCTGCGCAGATGTTCACCAGCTCACCCCCAGACTCCTCTGCAGAGGCAGTAACAGGTACAGAAACATGGGAGATCCTGTAGCTGAAATTGAGGCACCTGGACCTGGGCCCAGCTCTGGCATTCACTCACAATGGGACCTAAGCAAGTTTCATCCCCTTTCTCTTGGGCCTCACCGTTCCCATCTAAAAGGGAAACTGCACTGGTAAACCTAAGACCTGAATTTCCCTAATGTATGGATGCCCAGTCCATACCCATCAAGAAAATAATGGGTAAAGGGAGCAGTCAGGAGCTCACCTTACACCACTTTTGAAGAGTTGCCTAGTTCTGGTCCAGACCCTTAGAACATTCCACTAACTGGAATTGGCTCTTTGTATACACTTTAAAGGAAGTTACAAGAAAACTGATAGACTCTGAAAAACAACTTCCAAATAGAATCCCCAGATTTGTCATCTGCAGGCCAGGCAGCCACCCCTCCCTTCACCCAGTCCCTAAGAAGTGTCCACAGTGTCCCTGTAGAGGGCTTTCATTGTCCCTAGGAGAGGAGTCATCACTCAGAGATTTTAGAAAGATTTTCCACACTGACAGTCAGGAAACAAAGAGATTTCTCAGGAAGCTTCTCAATTCTCAGAAAAGTCAAGCTACTGACATCAAAACCTACATGCACTGTCCACACTTTCAGTCTATAATCCCTCAGCCACCCCATTTGAGAATCCCTATAGCCGGCTAGGGTGCAGCTCCTTTCTTCCCCCTTCTTTCCCCACACCCATCAAGCTGTGTCCCCTCTCTCTCTTCACTCACTCTCTGATCTGTTCCCTCTTCTCCACTCCCAGGTGCCTGAGGTTAGTGAGGCCCAGCCCTCCTCACCAGGCCACACCAACAGCTCAGCCCCATTAGTCTCTCCGCCTCCAGCCTTGCCCTTCCAATCCATCATCCCACTGCCAAAAATCTAATCACAGCCTTCCCAACCTAATACCCTGCAGTGTTCTCACTGTTCTCCAGATCAAGTCTCAGTTCCTGGACTAATATCAATGTGCTGCAGGATTGGGACCTGCTTATTGCCCCACTTGCCATCCCAAACACACATGGGAAACTCCCACCATTCCAAAGCACCCTCCTGATTCAAGTCTTTGCATTTTATTTTTATACTTGTGGTTCCTTCTGCCTAGAATGCCCTTTCTAAATCCCCTACTGTTGAATGAAAGATATCCACTAACCTTTACTGAGTGCTCAGTAGGTAGCAGGCTCTCTGCTAAGCCCTTTGCATGTGCTTCCTCACTGATCCTCACCAAGACAACTATGAGGCAGGTGCTAACAGTAGCCTATTTGCAGAGATGTGAATGTACTTGGCAGAAGTCACATGGTTGATAAGGGGAGGGACTGCATGAATATAAACCCAAGCATCTAACTCCCTGCCCTCCTCCCCCTCTCCCCTGGAACAGTGTAGTAGCCACACAGAAACAGAAAACACACCATACTGCATACTCTCAACTGTGTCCCCTCCTTCTGGGCCTGTAGATATAACCTATCTCAGAGAATGACACCAAATAAGGTCCAGCCTATTCCTTTCTGGGTTTCTGCCCCACACAGCATGGCGCTTCTGAGTATGCAAAGTGGATGAGCCTATACTCTAGAAGTAAGAGCTTTATAGTTACATTAATGGCCCAGCAATGATTTCTAGCTACCATCTTTAAAGAAATCTAAATTCTCTGGCCAAGCATCAGAGACAGCCAGGATTTGGCACCAACTCATCTTTTCAACCTTAATTGCACACTATATCCCTTCCCACATGCAATAAATTGGTGGGTCTTTACCATTCCTGCCATATTGGTTCTTACTAAAAGCTGCCATTTACTGAGCACCTCCTAAGAGCAATCCCCTAAGCCAGATACTCAACCAGCATTCTCTTGATTCCTTACAACTCATTCATTCATTCATCTAAATACTTATTGAATATCTAATGTGTGCCACGCAATATGGCGTCAAGAATGAACATGACATTTAAAAAAAAGACAAATAGCTACAAATTGTGATAAGCTTTATAAAGAAATCAAGAGGTGGTAGTAGGAAGCAGTGTGGGATTGGAGAACTTAATTAAGCTGAGATGTAAAGGATAAGAAGAAACCAAGGCTGCAAAGAAACAGAAAGAATTTTAGAAACAATTTGTTAAATGAAGAAAGGGAAGAATTCTGGGGCTGAAATAAATGACCAATGGTGAGATAAATAGCTAGAGTGGGGGAAGGCAGGAACCAGTTCACTCAGAGACCTATAAGCCATGGTAAGGAGTTTAGTTTAGTTTTTTTCTGTTGCCCTGAGTAGAGTGCCATGGCATCATAGCTCATAGCAACTTCAAACTTTTGGGCAGAAGCAATCCTTTTGCCTCAGCCTCCTGAGTACCTGGGATGACTGCCTGGCTAGTTTTTCTATTTTTACTAGAGATAGGGTCTTGCTCTTGCCCAGGCTAGTCTCAAACTCCTGACCTCAGGCAATCCAACTGCCTCAACCTCCTAGAGTGCTAGGATTACGGGTGTAAGGCACCATGCCCAGCATTTTTTTTTAGAGACAAAGTCTTACTCTGCCACCCAAAGTAGAGTGCAGAACAGTGGTCATACCTCACTGCAACCTCAAACTCCTAAGCTCAAGTGATCCTCCTGCCTCAGCCTCCCAAGTAGCTAGAACTACAAGTATGCACCACCATGCCTGCCTAATTTTTTTATTTTTTGTAGAGACAGGGTCCTGCTATGTTTCCCAGGATGGTCTCAAACTCTTGGCCTCAAGCAATCCTCCGACTTTGGCTCCCAACATGCTAGAATTATAGGCATAAGCCACTACACCCAACCTAGATTTTATTCTAAGGCATAAGAATGCTACTGAGACATAGTCAGACTTGGGCTTTACAAATATCACTCTAGTTCTCACTTGAAAAGGAGACTTGAGCATATAGGTCATGCATGTAATGGATGCAAAGTAACTGGCATAGCATAGGTGCTCAGTAAATATTAATTTCCTTTTTTTCTCTCTCTACCCCCCCATCCCAGGCTAAGAATGTCCTCTTTATCTAACTCCCATTCCTCCTTCTGATCTATACATTGTCAGAACTTAAAGAAATGTGATCTATATAGTCTTCCCCATTAGATAAGGAAACTGTGGTCCAACAAAAGGACACAGTTTACCCAGTATCACAGAGTGGGGCTGCAGCATGGTAGGACTTTTCTGCCTTTACCCCTCCCCCTGAACTGGACCTGGGCTAATCTGAAGTTGGGAGGAAGAGAAGGTAGTAAGTGCTGAGACCTTCCCTCTGGGTTCTTGTTCTCTCCCTCTACCCTTCCCATCCTCCCATCATGGAGATGCTCAGAAAGCCTGGTTATCAGTGAATTATGGGCTTAGGGTAAGTGGCAAGGCTGAGGATGCTTATAAAAAGCCCCACCTCGGTGGCGCCTGTGGTTCAAAGGAGTAGGGCGCCAGCCCCATGTGCCAGAGGTGGGGGGTTCAAACCCATCCCCGGCCAAAAACTGCAAAAATAAAAAAAAAAGAAAGCCCCATCTCTAGGTATATTCTCTCCTTCTGCTTCAGTCAGGTAAAGGTAGGCCAGATTATAGGACAAAAACATCACCCATGGAGACTGGAAACTTGCTAGGATTTAGCTGATACACGGCCAGAAAGCAAGCAAAGGTCAAGACATTCATTTTACCCACCCAGAACCTGAGGCAGTCAGTGCTCTGTGATGTGCCCAGGAATGGAAAGAGGCAGAGTTCTAACTAGAATCACAGAACGTGGCTATCTGAGAATCACTGAGCCCAAAGCCCCATTGTACAGATGAAGAAACTAAGGTCTAAGAAGGGAAAGAAGCTTACCCACTGTCACATGCAAAGTAAGTGGCAGAATCCAGACTAGAAGTCTGCTTGGCTTCTGCTTTCCAGCTCCCCAGGCAACCTCCTTTGAGAAAGGCAGAAAAGGTGGCAGAACAGAGGCTAGGATTTGGGGGCAGGGGGCAAGAACAGGGCAATAGTACCTCCTCAGGCCTGCCCCACCCAGCTCCCAGCCCTTCCGCTGCTCACAGGTGTGGCAAAACCTGCCAAACCAGTCACTGTGCCAAGGGCCAAGTAGCAAAGCCCAGAGCTGCTGGGGTGTGGGTGAGACAACAGATACCAAGAGGTGGGGCTGGGAAGAGCACAGAGAGGATCCTCTGGGCCCTGCCAGCCCAGGCCACATGGGCACTGCCCAAGGACAGGATGCAAGCTCACAGCTGAGGGGTTCATTACCAGGATTTGAGGATAGTAGGACTTATTAGCCTTCTTGTTCCCATCCAGCACAAAATCCTGTTCTCCATTTTCCCTCCTCCTCTGGACACTAACCTGTTGGCTATCTGTGTCATTTCAGCAAGAGACACAGTAACTTATCTGAGAAACATAACAGGAGGCAGAGAAAGGTGACAAAATAATGTAGAGACACCTCTCCCCTCCCAACCACAGCACCAGAGTGAAGTCCTACCGCCTTCCCCTGGCCAAGGACACAGGGCTCTACCTTTTGCCCTCCCCGCCTCAGGGAGCAAGGCCCAATAAGCAGCTGTGCTTGCGGGGGAGGGTCAGACGATCTAGGCTCCAGCAGTGCTCTGTGACTCTCAGCATAGACTTGGGGTAACCTGTCCTTCTCAGGCTTCGATTTCACCACCCTTCGATTGACCCTGGCTAGGCTGGGTCAATTCCATAGTTTAAGGGGGCTTTCAAGATCTGCTCTCACCCTACCTCCACCTCAGTCTTCCCCACCTCCTGCCCAAAGAAAAGCATAAGAGGTCACAGACCAATGTGTGAGGTCCTGCTAGACAGATCTGGCTACCCGGACAGGGGCTACTTTGCTGAAACCTGTTCCATCAGCCAGTAGAGGTCCCTCAAGCCAGAGTATGAGGGAGGCTGACACCTATCCAGTGTTTTCTTGGTGCTCAGGGCCCAGCTCAGAAGTCACCCTCAGGGCCTGTGAGACTCAGGAGCCAACTGCTAGACAAGAAGAAACCTTGGCAGGAAGGGACCTTGGCATCAGCCTAGGCTCCTGTTAGCACATGACACATAGGCCAGGCAAGAGCTTCACAAACATCAGGGACTCATATCTCCATCAATCCCTTTCTTCGGTTGATGGGGAGAAGGACCAGAGAGAGGCAGGGTCACACAAGTTGGGTGGGACAACACTCAATTCTGACTCCCCAGCCCAGGGGCTCCCAGCACATGCCACCTCCCACAACAGAGTCATTTTTCTGAATTTAAAATCATGCATCCCATAAAGTAACAACAACAACAAAGCTTCCTCACTACCCCTTGGGTACTGTCAGAGAATGGCACGAAGTTCTGTTCCTCCATATTGATCAGGCGTTTGTAGTCTGTTCAGGCTACTACAACAAAAACCATCAACTGAGCAGCTCATAAACAATAGAAATTTATTTCTCACACTTTCGGAATCTGGGACATCAAGGATCAAGGCACCAGCAGATTCACTGTCTGGCAAGGGCCTGCTTTCTGGCTCATAGATGGTGCCTTCTAGCTTGCCGTCATATGGTAGAAGGGGCAAGATAGTTCTCTGAGATCTCTTTTACAAGGGCACTAATCTCATCTGTGAGGTGGAGCCTTCATGACCTACTCACCTCCCAAAGGCCCCACCTCTTAATACCATCACCTTGGGGGTTAGGATTTCAACACATGAACGCTGAGGGACACAAACATTCAGATCATAGCACGTGTTTACCTGCTATGTTTGCCTTTGCATCTCAGCACATGGCATAGTGCCCGGTGTATGGCAGGAACTGAATGAAAATTTGCTGACTAAATCATGACTCAACAGAGGAGCAACTAGAGGCAGAATTCATTTCTAGGCCCAAGCATCTAGGATGGGGGTAGGAGAGCAGGAAATAGACAAGAAAGAGAAAACATGAAGCTGGCTCTCCAGGCCTCAGATCTCCGGCTGGGCTGTACTAAACAAGCAGGGACACTATTATTCCAGAGCTTCAGAAATCCTAGGCCCAGAGGTGAAAGGCAAATTTCCCCAGTCACACTGAGTATACAGACTTCAATGCCTGTGCGTTTCTTTGACTTGGCAAGTCGCTCTGTGCTTACTCACTCTGAAATTTACAGAGTGAAAATCAAGATGAGTAACCATCATCACCTACTTCCCAGTCAATGTTGCCAGTGCCAGAGGCTAATCCCTGCAGTACCTCTGCCTAGGCGCTGAGCTCCCAAATGAAATTATGGATGAGCCACTTGGCCTATCTTCTTTTTTTTTGAGACACAGTCTTGCATTGTTGCCTAGGCTAGAGTTGCCATGGCAGCAACTTCAGATACCTGAGTTCAAGTGGTCCTCCTGCCTCAGCCTCCCAAGTAGCTGGGACTACAGGTACCTGCCATGATGCCCAGCTAGTCTTTCTATTTTTAGTAGAGACAGGGTCTTGCTCTTGCTCAGGCTGATCTTAAACTCCTAAGCTCAACCAATCCACCCATCTCGGCCTCTCAAAGTGCTAGAATTTCAGATATGAGCCACAGTACCTGGCCCACTTAGCCTCTCCTAAGATTCAGATGGCATTTATAAAATGGAAATGGCAGTGCCTGTGGCTCAAAGAGTAGAGCACCAGCCCCATGTACCAAAGGTGGTGGGTTCAAAACCTGGCCCTGGCCAAAAACTGCAAAAAAATAAAATAAAATAAAATGGAAATGCTGATTGCTTTTCCTGCCTCCCTTAAAGAATACTCTGAAGGGCACATATAGCAGTGGATGGAAACATACTTTGTAAACTGTAAAGTAGCAAGAAGATATGAGATTATTAATAATAGTAACACTGCCTTTCTGACCCCATAGCATCCCAATCCACAAATGTCAATTATCATGTCTTCAATGACACAGTGGCACCCGTTAGTTATTAAGCACTCAGCCCTGCCAGGCACAGGGCAGTACTTTTTTCATTTGGGCTCCACAACCTCCAAGATAAAAATTATTATTTTCTCCACTTTACAAATGATAAAATTCAGGCATAGAGAAATGAAGCAGCTCATTCAAATTCACACAGTAGGTGGTAAAGCAGGGGCCTACACCCCAGTCTGTTTGAATCTGGAGCTCAAGCTCTTTTCAGCTGCATTCCACCGCCAGGACAGGATCATGCTGCCTCTTAAAGCAACTCTCCAAAGCCTGACATGGCCCTGAAGTGACATGGTCACTTGCAGTAGTAACCTTCAAGGTGGGCAGGACTACCTAATTTTGTTGTCTCTATTTGACAGTGAGAACACTGAGACCCAAAGAAAACCTGGCAACTGATCATGCAATCTAGGAATACAAAGCACTGAAGAGAGTGTGTCTAGAGGGAGAAACTGAGGCCCAGGGAGGGATAGAGAACTGCCTAGGTAACTCATTCAGATCTTTCCCAAATACTTCTCTGCACCTGGTTCCTAGAAAACACATATGATGACGGTAATACTGGCTATTTTAAGTTTTAAAATGTTGGCTGGGTGCGATGGCTCACACCTATAATCCTAGCACTCTAGGAGGCCGAGGCAGATGGATAGCCTGAGCTCAGGAGTTTGAGACCAGCCTGAGCAAGAGCAACACCTCATCTCTACTAAAAATTAAAAAAAAAAAAAAATTTAGCAGGCATCTGTAGTCCCAACTTCTTAGGTGGCTGAGGAAAAAGTATTGTGCTTTAAGCCCAAGAATTTGAGCTTGCTGTGAGAATGATAATGCCACAGCACACTACCCTGGGTAGTAGCAGAGTGAGACTCTGTCTCAAACAAAACAAACAACTCCCCTCCCTGTACTAAAAAAAATAAAATGCTGCTGGCTCCACTGCTAGTCTCCCTGCTTTACATCCAGGACTGGCTTCAGCTGACAATTGAAGCCAATTACTTTCCTTGTCTGGGTATTAATTTTTCCATGTGCCAAATGAGATAATTAAACCTTGGTCAACAATACGTTCCATAGGCCAACACCATTCCATAGGCCACAGAGCCTATGGCTCTGGGTTCTGGAAAGCCAGTCCTGGTGACTTTGTTCCCTGCCATTATTCCAGAGGTCTAGGGATAATGGAGTCGTCAACACTTTGACTTTCTGGGCAAGACCACTCAGAGTATGGTCCTGTGCTTCTCTTCACACAAGCTCTGCCATCCTTGGCCAGAGGTTTGCCCTTTGCCCCAAGCCCAAGTCACCCTAGTCTAAGGCCAGGGGGAACCTGTAGAATAGGGACCATCATTGCTCCTGTTGAGAGAAGAGAACACAAAGGTGAAAGAGAGCAAGTAACTTGCCCAAGATTATGCACAAGCTGGTGAGTGGCAGAGCTGAGACTTGAACCAACTCTCTGGCCTAACACTGCTTCCTTTTGACCCTGCCTGTAGAATCACAGTCAGCATGATCTCAGGCTCAATTGTTGATCTGCCTCCTAGAGACACCTCCAGACCTGCCTGCCTCTCTTTGATCTTGAGCAGGTTTCAGTTTTTTCCCTCAGTAGCACTTTAGTCTATAACTCTCCAATGAATGACTGGAGAGATCTCTGACCCACCTGGACTGGGTACTCCTTTCTTCCTTCATGCTCTACAGCCCAGTGGTTAAATGTTCAGCACCAGTCCCTGGCTTTGAATCTGGGCTTCACCAACATTTAGGCAAATTATGAGATCAATCTGTTCCTCAGTTTCCTGATCTGTCAACTGGGGATTATACTACTACCCATTTCTTAGAGTTAGGATCACATGAAATTAAGTGAGATAGACATAAATCATTTACAACTATGCCACATTTAGAGTAGAAGCTCAATAAATGTTTATCAGTTTTAATGCTCTCAATAATAATGTTACCAACAGTTTCTACCCTGTGATCAGTCCAAGGCCAGCACAGTGATGTCAGGGGCTAACTCAAACTGAGGAGGGCCACTTGGGATGGTGAAGCAAGGACTAGCTTGGTCTGGGAGGTAGGACTCAAGAACTGGGCTCAAGTTCAGCTCTACCAGACCTACCATGTGACCAGTACAGAGGGTGTAGGGGAAGGAGGACAGGGACAGGGGGCTGAAGAGAGACAGCAGTATTAAAGAATGGGCTGAGATGGGCTTGCCCTGGATCAAGGGCAGTGGGCAATCTATTACTATTTCTCCCCTGCTTAAAAGGAGTGACTTCTTATGCCCTTCTGAATCAAAGCCAACCCTAATCTCAGCACAGGCCATCCCAGACTGGCCTGCTGACAGCCCTCCCTGCCCACCTTGCCCTTTCCCATGGCTATGTTTCATATCCTCCCAGCCCAATCAGCTTTTATCCTCCTGGGAAGTTGTCCTACTCTCCTCAGGACTAGTCAGGGCCCCTTTGGGTACTTGCAGCCCCTGAGCCCACCTTCTCCCCCAGCACCAATCACATCATATTATCAATGCTTGCTTCTTCATCAGAGTTTCCCTCTAGATTACTGGAGAATGAGTGAGGTCTTATCAGTATTGATAATCAGTATCTCAGCATCCTCAATGACAGCTCAATTATAGAAAAGAAGCTTGGTCAAGGTTTGCTTAATGAATCAAGGGTTGGAGGAGAGGGCATAAAAACCTATTCTAACTCTATAAAACTCTAATAATTCAATTATCCTAAATGAGTCATTTAATCTTTCCAAGCCTCTATTTTTTCATCTGTTAAATGGGGATCATTAATTCTTGTCCTGCCTCTTCCTCAAGACTGCTATGAGGATCAAACAAGTATGCTTTATGCAATGCTATACTCAATAATGCATTTATGGCTCGGCGCCTGTGGCTCAATCAGCTAAGGCACCAGCCACATACACCTAAGGTGGTGGGTTCGAAACCCCAGCCCGGGCCCGCCAAACAACAATGATGGCTGCAACCAAAAAATGGCCGGGCGTTGTGGCGGGCGCCTGTGGTCCCAGCTACTTGGGAGGCGGAGGCAGGAGACTCGCTTGAGCCCAGGAGTTGGAG
>CAUYQV010027668.1:0-30082 GCA_963574575.1 Galagoides demidoff | reverse complement strand
AAAAAATGGCTGGGCGTTGTGGCGGGCGCCTGTGGTCCCAGCTACTTGGGAGGCAGAGGCAGGAGACTCGCTTGAGCCCAGGAGTTGGAGGTTGCTATGAGCTGTGATGTCATGGCACTCTACCCAGGGGGATAGCTTGAGGCTCCGTCCCAAAAAAAAAAAAAACCCAAACAAACAAAAAACAAAGCAAGTAATAAAACTAGTACATACACTGGATTCTTATATAACACAACCTGAGACTATCTGTTCTTAATAAATTAAGCTATGGCATCTGGAGATCTAGGGGCATCATAGTTTCAGAGTAATATGGACAAAGTGGTTGGGAACTAAGGAATAAGAAAATAAGAGACTATACACGTATCTCATCTAGAAAGACTAAAGCATTCATGACAGTCCATTTTCAAATCTGTGAATATCATTATCAACAAATATCCATGATTAGCTATTTTTCCCCAAAGGGCCTTTCCTCAAACAACACAGTTCCCACTTGGACTACTTCCTTTATCTACCAATCAAAAATGCTAAATAAGTTACACTTTACTGATGCTTTACCTTCTCTATTTAGGAAATGTCCAATCCTCCTCTAAAAGGAGTAAGAATTTCACAACATTGGAGCAAAATACTATGAAATAGAGAAGTTTCCTCACCTTTACATCCACAAGATCGGATGAAAAAGTTAATTAGCTCCAGGAATCCTGCATCCTGGTTTTGCTTGTAGTTATCCAGCCATTCGTCTACCAACGACTAGGGAAAAAATGAGGATGATTTCTATTTTTGGAAATAGGACAGACTATAAAACCTGTATGATCTTTCCAACTGATGCATCTAAATTTCTGATAAAAATATCAAAACAGAGCCAGGTGCTGTGGCTTACACCTGTAATCCCAGTTATTCAGCAAGCTGAGGTGGGAGGGTCTCTTGAGTCCAGGAGCTTGAGGCTGCAGTGAGCTATAATCCCAATGTACTCCAGCCCCAGCAACACAGCAAAACTATTTCTACAAAATTTTTTTTTGTAGAGACAGAGTCTCACTTTATCACCCTCAGTAGAGTGCCATGGCATCACACAGCTCACAGCAACCTTCAACTCCTGGGCTTAGGCAATTCTCTTGCCTCAGCCTCCTGAGTAGCTGGAACTACAGGCGCTCACCACAACACCCGGCTATTTTTTTGTTGCAGTTTGGCCAGAGCCGGGTTTGAACTGCCTACCCTCGGTATATGGGACCGGAGCCCTACCCACTGAGCCACAGGCACCACCCTCTACAATTTCTTTTTTAAATTAGCAAGGCATGATGTTGTACGCCTGTAAGTCCCAGCTACTTGGGAGGCTGAGTCAGGAGGACTGCTCAAGCCCAGGAGTTCAAGGTCATAGTGAGCTATGATTATGCCTGGTCCTCAAGCAAGACCCCATTTCTAAAATAAATAAACTATTAAAAACATCTTTTAAGGGCAGCACCTGTGGCTCAGTGGGTAGGACACTAGTCCCATGTACCAAGGGTGACGGTTCCAAACTCGGACCCAGACAGCTAAAACAGCAATGGCAACTGCAACAAAAATAGCCAGGCATTGTGGCGAGTAGTCCCAGCTACTCGGGAGGCTGAGGCAAGAGAATCACCCTAGCCCAAAAGCTGGAGATTGCTGTGAGCTATGAGGCCATAGCACCAAGGGTGACAAAGTGAGACTCTGTCTCAAAAAGAAAGAAAGAAAAGAAGAAAAAACATCTTGGGCAGCGCCTGTGGCTCAAAGGAGTAGGTCACTAGGGCACTGGTCCCATATACCAGAGGTGGTGGGTTCAAACCCAGCCCCAACCAAAAAAAAAAAAAAAAGAAGAAGAAGAAGAAAAAACATCTTTTAAAATGTATTGCTAAATTAAAATGAAAGGTAGAATTCCATATAGGCCAAATATGAAGTGAAGGTAGAAATCTCAGGAGGTAAGCTGACATTTTCCCTGATGGTTTTATTAAGCCCTGGGGACCTTTTGTGTCCAAATGCCTTCATAGAGTGCTGAACATAAGAGGTAGAGTCTAAAATCTTTCCAAGAAGAGTAGTTCAAGAGAGAAGTTCAAGAAGCGGTGCCTACAATAAAGCCAAGGCCTGCAAAGGACATATCCTCAAGGAAACAAGAATGAAAAATAAACCTTCAGGGCAAACAGGGAGAGCAAGAAAACTAGCTTTTATGAATATACTGTTGAGCAAAAGGAAAAAAAATTTCTCCCTTGGTAATTCATAACCATAGCTAGCCCTTGGGTCTGGGCTTTCAGTCATGATTCACACTACATATATGATCAAAATAACCTCAATCATAGAATTTAATTAAAAGTGACTCTTGGCTCGGTGCCTATAGCTCAGCATCTAGGGCACCAGCCACATATACCAAGGGTGATGGTTTCAAATCCAGCCTGGGCCTGCCAAACAACGATGATAACTACAACCAAAAAATAGCCCTTGTTGTAGTAGGTGTGTGCAAGTCCTAACTACTTGGAAGGCTGAGGTAAGAGACTCACTTAAGCCCAAGAGTTTGAGGTTGCTGTGAGCTGTGACACCACATCACTCTACTGAAGGCAACACAGTGAGACTGTCTTTTAAAAAAAAAAGTGATCAGAAGCAAATGTGGGTTTCTCTCTTAAAAACCCACCTTCAGGGCGGCGCTGTGGCTCAAAGGAGTAGGGCGCTGGCCCCATATGCTGGAGATGGTGAGTTCAAACCCAGCCTTGGCCAAAAAATCTGCAAAACAAACAAACAAAAAAATCCCACCTTCAATCTAGGCCTCAAAGGATTCCAACACATAGAGCTTCAGGGAAAATGAGAAGCTTATAGTAAAACCTAATAAAGCAAAGAATGGCTCGGCGCCTGTGGCTCAATCGGCTAAGGCGCCAGCCACGTACACCTAAGGTGGCGGGTTCGAATCCCCAGCCAGGGCCCGCCAAACAACAATGGCCGCAACCAAAAAATGGCTGGGCGTTGTGGCGGGCACCTGTGGTCCCAGCTACTTGGGAGGTGGAGGCAGGAGACTCGCTTGAGCCCAGGAGTTGGAGGTTGCTATGAGCTGTGATGCCTGGCACTCTACCCAGGGGGATAGCTTGAGGCTCCATCTCAAAAAGAAAAAAAAAAAAAGCAAAGAAACAAGGCACTGATGGCAGAATGATAGTTACAAAGGATAGACAATAAAACTATCACAAACATAACATGACCATGTTTAGTAGTACAACTAAAGAAATACAAGAAATGTCTGAAAGTAGAAGCAAAGAACACAAATTTGAAAATGAGCCAAATAAAATTTATAGAAGTGAAAAATATAGTACAATTTTTTTTTGAGACAGGATCTCACTATGTTGCCCTTGGTTGAGTGCCGTGGCAACACAGCCCACAGCAACCTCAAACTCTTGGGCTTAAGCGATTCTCTTGCCTCAGCCTCCCAAGAAGCTGGGACTATAGGGGCCCACCACAACGCCCAGCTGTTTTTTTGTTGGAATTCTTTTAGCTGGCCGAGGCCAGTTTCAAACCCACCACCTTCAGTGTATGTGACATGCAACTGTCATTGTTGTTTAGCTGGCCCAGGCTGGGTTTGAACCCACTAGCCTCAACGTATGTGGCTAGCGCCATACACCAGAAGGAATGAAAGGATTAATAGAACAGAAGATGAGTGAACTGAAGATTGACTCAAGGAAATTATCCAAAATACAGTCAAGAGAGACTAATGAAGAAGATATTAAGAGACATGGAAGCCAGGCATGGTATATCACACCTGTAATCCCAGGACTTTGAGGGGTGCTAAGAAGGAATGCTTGAGGCTAGAAATTGGGAGACCACCCTGGCAATGTAGAAAGACCCTGTCTCTAGGAAATATAAAAAAATTTATCGGCTCGGCGCCTGTGGCTCAATTGGCTAAGGCGCCAGCCACGTACACCTAGGTGGCAGGTTCGAATCCCCAGCCTGGACCCGCCAAACAACAATGATGGCTGCAACCAAAAAATGGCCAGGAGTTGTGGCAGGCACCTGTAGTCCCAGCTACTTGGTAGGCGGAGGTAGGAGACTCACTTGAGCCCAGGAGTTGGAGGTTGCTATGAGCTGTGATGCCATGGCACTTCTACCCAGGGGGATAGCTTGAGGCTCCATCTCAAAAAAAAAAAAATTTATCTGGGTGTAGAAGCATGCACCTGTAGTCCCAGTGACATGAAAAGCTAACACAAGAGGATCAATTGAGCCAAATGTTCAAGTTTGCAGTGAATTATAACAATACCATCGCACTCTCACCTGGATGACAGAGTGAGACCCGATCTCTTTGGAAAAAAAAAAAAAAAGGAAATGGAGAAGAATAAACCAAGAGGCTCTACTGATGTCCAACAAATTCCAGAGATAATAAAATGAGAAACAGTTTCTGAAAAGAATTTTCCATACTTGTTCACGTATGTCTTGTTCAAAGACACCAATCTTCAGAACCAAGAAGCTAATGGATCTCAAACATGAAAAATAAAAAGAAAACTTATGCCTAGAAGCATCCTATCAGACATCAGAACAAAGGTTGAAAAAGTCTCAAAAACAGTTGAAACAAAAAAAGATTATTTACAAAAAATCTGTTTGTGTATTTTTTTTTTTTTTGCAGTTTTGTTGGCCGGGGCTGGGTTTGAACCCGCCACCTCCAGCATATGGAGCTGGCACCCTGCCCCTCTGAGCCATAGGCGCCACCCCTGTGTATGTGTATTTATAAACTAAATAGCTATAATCCTAACACTCTGGGAGGCTGAGGTGGGAGGACTACTTGAGCTCATGAGTTTAAGACCAGCCTGAGCAAGAAGGAGACCCTGTCTCCACTAAAAATAGAATACTTGCTAGGCATCATGGCAGCCACCTGTAGTCCCAGCTATTAGAGGGGCTGAGGCTGGAGGACTGCTTGAACTCAGAAGTCTGAGGTTGCTGTAAACTAGGTTGACAGCACTCCAACCTGGGCAACAGAGTGAGACTCTGTCTCAAAAAAAAAAAAAAAAAAGTGTGCAGACACCTATCTTTCCACCTTACAAAATGTAAGATCAAGAAATAGCGGTGAGGTGGCTTGGCGCCTGTGGCTCAATTGGCTAAGGCGCCAGCCACATACACCTAAGGTGGCGGGTTCGAATCCCCAGCCTGGGCCCGCCAAACATCAATGATGGCTGCAACCAAAAAATGGCCGGGCGTTGTGGCAGGTGCCTGTGGTCCCAGCTACTCGGGAGGCGGAGGCAGGAGACTCGCTTGAGCCCAGGAGTTGGAGGTTGCTATGAGCTGTGATGCCATGACACTCTACCCAGGGGGATAGCTTGAAGCTCCGTTTCAAAAAAGAAAAAAAAAGAAATAGTGGTGAGGGGCAGTGTCTGTGGCTCAAAGGAGTAGGGCGCTGGCACCATATGCTGGAGGTGGCAGGTTCAAACCCAGCCCTGGCCAAAAACTGCCAAAAAAAAAAAAAAAGAAAGAAAAGAAATAGTGATGAGGCTCAGCACCTGTGGCTCAAGCAACTAATGCACCAGCCACATATACCTGAGCTGGTAGGTTCAAATCTAGCCTGGGCCCGCCAAACAACATGATGGCTGCAACCAAAAAACAGCCAGGCGTTGTGGCCGGCACCTGTAGTCCCAGTTACTTGGGAAGCGGAAGCAGGAGACTCGCTTGAGCCCAGGAGTTGGAGGTTGCCATTAGCTGTAAAGCCATGGCACTCTACCCAGGGCAACAGCTTGAGGCTCTGTCTCAAAAAAAAAAAAGAAAGAAAGAAGGAAAATTAAAAGAAACAGTGGTGAGGCCAGGCATAATAGCTAACACCTATAATCCTAGCACTCTGGGAGGCTGAGGTGGGAGGACTGCCTGAGCTCAGGATTACAAAACCAGCCTAAGCAAGAGTGAGACCCCCATCTCTTTAAAAAAAAAAAAAAAAAAAAAAGATAAAACTTAGCCAGACCTGGCAGCACACACCTGTAGTCCCAGCTACTCGGGAGGCTGAGGCAAGAGGATTGCTTGAGCCCAGGACTGTGAGATATGATGCCACAGCACTCCACCCAGGGCAACAGAGTGAGATACCTGTTACCTGCATATCACTTTTGGCGGCTTTCACAGCATCAAAGAGATTGTTGGCCGATGGCTCTGACTCTTTCCAATCATTACCACGTACCATCTGGGACCCCTTCTTTGGATGTTTTGCCACCTAGTAAATAATATAAAAAAAAGTGAAAGTGATATTAATGCTTGATTTCTCATCATTATTACATAGGCTTAAGCTGCCAGTTCCACAGCAGATTTGAGTTACTAACTCAGACCTGAAATAACTGATTTTATGTTGTTGTAAACTATTACTGCAAACTTTATCCTTTTAAAAAGCCCTGAGTCTTACTTAGTCCTGTATCTCCATATCCCCTTCACTTACTCTTTTCTTTTCAAAGTTTGTCCTCTTCCTACTTCTGTCCCTTAATGTTCTGTGAGTCCTGTCTTTCCATTAACCATATCACCTGAGCTTCTCTTCTAGGTTTTTCTTTTGCCACTTCTCAAACTAGATTCAAAACCAAAACAGAACTGACTCACTGGGGTTGTTTTGAGTGGTCGTTTTGCTGTTCTCTTCTTCACGTTACGTCTCAAGCTCTCTTCAAAGTCACTGCCTTCATCAGCAGACAAAGAGTCACTATCCCTATGAGGAAGTAGATTCTCCTTAAATACAAACATCCCATTCCCTCTATGTAAAGGGTTAATGATTTATAAATTCTTTGTCTCTAACTGTACCCTATTCCCCATGAGAACAACATTCAAATTTTTTTTTTTGAGACAGAGCCTCAAGCTATCACCCTAGGTAGAGTGCTGTGTCATCACAGCTCACAGCAACCTCCAACTCCTAGGCTCAAGCAATTTTCCTGCTTCCACCTCCCAAGTAGTTGGGACTAGAGGCACCTGCCACAACGCCCGGCTATTTTTTGGTTGCAGCTGTCGTTGTTTGGCGGACCCAGATTGGATTCGAACTTGCCAACTCCAGTGTATGTGGCTGGTGCCTTAGCTGCTTGATCCACAGGCGCTGAGCCGCAACATTCAAATTTTAAGGAGAGATGAGCTTACTGTTACCAGGAAGTACAGAAGATGTCTTAAAGGCTTTTACGTGAAAACAATCAAGATGAAGAACTGAGGGGGGTGAAGGGCAACCCTTCCTAACATTCTTTCTTTTTTTTTTTTTTTTTGAGACAGAGCCTCAAACTATCCCCCTGGGTAGAGTGCCATGGCATCACAGCTCACAGCAACCTCCAACTCCTGGGCTCAAGCAAGTCTCTTGCCTCAGCCTCCCAAGTAGCTGGGACTACAGGCGCCCGCCACAACACCCGGCCATTTTTTTTTTTTTTTGGTTGCAGCCGTCATTGTTGTTTGGAGGGCCCGGGCTGGGGATTCGAACCCACCACCTTAGGTGTATGTGGCTGACGCCTTAGCCGCTTGAGCCATAGGCGCCAAGCCCTAACATTCTATCTGAACATGAAAGTCAAATGATTTTCAATTAAGCAGGCAGATCACTGTTCTACATGGGGAAAAAAATAAGCATGGCTCAGGAAGTCATATATCACCCATCCATAAACAGGAGATTAACAGGTACCAGGAGTTAAATTCCACCCTTCGAAATATCATCATGTCTTATTAGAATGAAATGTATAACACAGATATAATCTGATCCCCAACAGTAGCACTAAGAGAAACAAAAAGATCAGAGAAGGCCAATTAAAATAACCAATCGATAAATCATATTTTTTAGGAGATTAGTTTTTTCCTGGAAAGATTTTTAAAAACCAAGATAATACTATTATAACTTCCATAGGATAAACTCATACAAGAGACAGAACTGTTTACAAAAATCCCCCAAGTAAGAGAACCAAAAGACAGCAATTATATATATAATTTGTCAGGCAACAAATAAAGGACTATATACTTCCCCACCATCTGCCTCCTATCCCCCACCAGAGGTTGTACATGCCAAACACAGAAATATGTTCAAGAAAGGTTTACATAAGAAGATGAATGATGGGGGGCAGTGCCTGCGGCTCAGTGAGTAGGGTGCTGGCCCCACATGGGTGGTGGGTTCAAACCTGGGCCTGGCCAAACTGCAATTAAAAAAAGAAAAAAGATGAATGATGGGTTCAAAACAGGATATACCTTTTTTTTTTTTTTAAAGAGACAGAGTCTCACTTTATCGCCCCAGGTAAAGTGCTGTGGCATCACAGCTTACCGCAACCACCATCTCCTGGACTTTGTGGCATCACAGCTTACCACAACCACCATCTCCTGGACTTAGGCGATTCTCTTGCCTCAGCCTCCTGAGTAGCTGGGACTACAAGCGCCCACCACACAGGTTATTTTTGTTGTTGTTGTTGTTGCAGTTTGGCCAAGGAGAACAAATCATTCTTTTTTTTTTTGCTGTTTTTGGCCGGGGCCCCCCTGGGTAGAGTGCTGTGGCATCACAGTTCACAGCAACCTCCAACTCCTGGGCTCAAGCGAGTCTCCTGCCTCAACCTCCCAAGTAGCTGAGACCACAGGTACCCGCCACAACGCCTGGCTATTTTTTTGGCTGCAGCCGTCATTCTTGTTTTTGGCGGGCCCGGGCTGGATTCAAACCTGCCATCTTAGGTGTATGTGGCTGGCACCTTAGCCACTTGAACCACAGGCACCACCCTGAACATACCATTCTTTTTTTTTTTTTTTGAGACAGAGCCTCAAGCTGTTGCCCTGGGTAGAGTGCCATGGCATCACAGCTCCAATTCCTGGGCTTAAGCAATTCTCTTGCCTCAGCTTTCCAAGTAGCTGGGACTACAGGTGCCCACCACAATGCCTAGCTATTTTTTGGTTGTAGTTGTCATTGTTTGGCAGGCCCAGGCTGGATTTGAACCTGCCAGCTCACCTGCCGCTTGAGTTACAGGTGCCAAGCCTGAATATATCATTCTTAAGGTCTACAACAGTGGTTCTCAACTTTCCTAATGCCTCAACCCTTTAATACAATTCCTGTGGGTCACAACCCACAGGTTGAGAACCGCTGGTCTACAATGTGTAGAGCTGCCAACAAAAAAGGAGGTGGGGCTCGGCGCCTGTGGCTCAATCGGCTAAGGCGCCAGCCACGTACACCTAAGGTGGCGGGTTCGAATCTCCAGCCCGGGCCCACCAAAAACAATGATGGCTGCAAGCAAAAAATGGCCAGGCGTTGTGGCGGGCGCCTGTGGTCCCAGCTACTTGGGAGGTGGAGGCAGGAGACTCGCTTGAGCCGAAGAGTTGCCATGGCACTCTACCCAGGTGGATAGCTTGAGCCTCCGTCTCAAAAAAAAAAAGGAGGTGGGAAGGGGAAATCACTGTCTGAACCAATATAGCACTTCTGATGTTTTCAAATAGTATTGTGAATATTACCATCGATGCAGGAAAATGATAGCGGGAAAAGGTGCTGAGGTATAGGAGGTGGCCACACAATGCAACTTCTCATCAACTCCACTTACCCCTCTGCAGCAGGATCTGAGTCCCGGTCATCACAGGGCAGGTTGGCAGAGGATCTGGAAGATGCAGACAAAGCCCTCTGGGCACCACCTGCAGCTATCTGCAGTGGGGAGGGCACACTGCCTGGGGAAGAGGAGCTATGGAGCTGGGAGGAGGAAGAACGCAGGGTAGGCATGGTGATCCAGCTGAGGAAAGAGAGAGAGAAAAGCTCCTTTTTCCACTTTTATCCACACCATTTGCTCACCCTCAACCCTGACCAGTCAGTCGTTTTCTTTCCAAGGGAACTACTCAGGAACTCAGGCAAAGCACAAAAAAAATAAGACAAAGAGTTGACCTAAGGTATTAAGGGATTAAAGACACTCTTGGCCCCAGAAACTGGGTCCGGGGTAGGTGTGGGAGGTTGTTGTTGCTCTCTTAAGAACCGAGCAACGCATACACCTGGGCAGCTTCACACACACCCCTCCTCAGAGGCCTGGAAAGGAAATTTAGATCAAGGACCCCCGGACTTTATTTCTAGAAGGCCAGGACCTGATTACACAGGAATGTAATAGGAAGCTCTTAATGATTTGGGGGTGGAGGGCCCACCGGAATGGTGCTGGAAACGCTTAAAGAGTAAAAGGCACGCGTTCTGGTTTCCAAGGTGTTATCCACGACTGACTGTGGTAAGCTTCTTTGGTCTAAGGAGCCTACCCACCGCTCTTGGGGCCTGGAGATGGGATTCTCCAGCTCTGGTGGAGAAGCCACTGAGACCCCGACTAGGGAGGCTCCTCCTGTCAGGGTCAGGAGGGTGGGGGAAGGGTGTATTCTTGGGTCAAAGAGGAGCCTCACTGTCCGAGTCCAGAAGAGCGACTTCTGACAGAGCAGGGTTCAGGCAAGGTCACAGCCTCAGGTCCCTCAGGCGTCTGTTGTCACGCCACTTTCGGCACAGACACCCTCCGTTCCCCTTCCGCTGGTGAAAAAGGGCAGAAAAAAAGCGGGAAGGCACGAGGCACGCTGTGCGCAGGCGCAAGCCCAACGGCTCGCCCCAAGGCTAGTAATTGTCGCGAGGTTTGGGAGTGTGTGAGCTCGTGCTTACCACGTTCCATTCACGCCCCCCTACAGCCTCGTGCGGCAGCGAACTCTGGAGCGTGCAGTACTGTCACGTGGGCTCAGGCACGCGGGTCGCCAACTTTAGCCCTGCTCCACCCCACCCCTTTGCCCCCAATATACCCCTTCCATACAGCGGACTTCGTATTAGATTCTCAGTAGCCTCTTCAATCTGGCTTCTCAACTGCCATAGGGTGGGTTTTACCCAGGTCCCGCCTTTTGATCCGGATTAACCACGCCCCTATTCCACCAACCTCCTTTAGTAGCGCTGTGTCCCGCCCCCTTCCCGAGATTCCTCGCTACATTGGCTTAATTTCTCCATTGACTCCACCCCCGAGGACGGCTCCTTACCTTCATTGGCCGGACCTCACCTCGGGCCCTGCCCCCGGTCCGGCTCCGGGCTCCCATTGTCTTGGCAGATTCCGCCTAGTCCAGCTATCGTACTCTGTATTCAGTTTTCGGGGGTCGAGCTCTTTCTCGGTCCCGCGGCGGAAAACCGGATCTCCAAGTTTGCGCGGCTCTTCTCCTGCCTAGGACCCACTTTGCCGCCCCAGGGTGGCTGCAGCTATGTCCTCGCTGCGACCCCTCCTGCTTCTGCTGCTGCCTCTGTGTCCAGGTCCTGGTCCCGGACTGGGGAGCGAGGCAAAGGTCATCCGGAGTTGTGCAGAGACCCGGGAGGCGCTGGGGTCCCGAGGATATAGCTTAAACCTAATCCCTCCCGCCATGATCTCAGGTGAGGAGAAAGAGGAAGATTAGAGAATTGGGGGTGGAGGGCGGGGGCGGGTCTGCCCCATCTCACAATAACTCTGTTCCCTTTCAGAGTGACCGTTACAATCATTTTTTCATCTCATAATAATGCCTCTCGTCCTGTAACTTCCTTAACGTGGTCACAATAACCTTCCTCTGCACAGAATAAGCTGTCTTACTCACCACCACCCCCAGGAATCCCTTCCTCATAATTAGCATAATTAGCACCCCCCCCCATGTGTTTCTTTCTTCACAGACATGTTCTCTTCGGTATTTCTCTGAGCCCCTTGTATGATATTTCGTGCTCACCAAGTAATCCCACCCCACCACATCCCATTCTTCATCCTATAGAAGCTATCCTACAAGTCCTTTAAGGTCAGGGTGTGTGATGTTGGGGAAGGTTACCTGAGGACACTCCAACCACTAATTGGTCCTTCGGGGCACTTGTCAAATAGGTGATCCCTTGGCAAACGGGAGTGGACTTGGGATGGGTGAGGGAATTTGGTCAGGTGGAGATGAGGGAGCAGACAATAGAAAAGACACCAGACGGGTAGAAGAGAAGGAATTCTCCCCACTCTGAAATAGGTGACATATGAAAGGAATTTCATATCACTTCCTACCATTCCTCTGTATCTTCCCTGTCCAGGTGAGCACCTCCGTGTCTGTTCCCAGGAGTACACTTGCTGTTCCAGTGAAATAGAGCAGAGGCTGATGAAGGAGTCTGAAGCCACCTTTCGAAGCCTGATGGAGGACAACAGCTCCTTCCTGGTTCATACCCTGACTGTCCAGCACAGAAAATTTAATGGTGAGGACCTGGGTTTTCCAAGCCTGGCTTCACACCTCTTCTATGTGCTCATGACCACAGCAGGCTTCCTGTCCCTACTCCCTACTCCATCCCTAAGGTACTCTATTCCCTCCCAGTCCTGGCTTAGCCCTGTATTCCTACTTGAGCCTCCCAAGTAGCTGGGATTACAAAGTCTCTGCAGGACCCTGCCCTCCATTCCCAGTTTCTGACTTCACTTGTCTTTTCCCTTCTCTCTCCTTCCCATCCCTCTTGCCTCTGCCCTTTCACTTATCCCTCTTGGCCTCACCCCATCCATTCCCTGCATTTACCACAGAGTTTTTTCGGGACATGCTCTCAGTAGCCCAGCACTCCCTGACCCAGCTCTTCTCCCACTCCTACGGCCGCCTGTATGCCCAGCACGCCCTCATATTCAATGGCCTGTTCTCTCGGCTGCGGGACTTCTATGAGAAGTCTGGTGAGGGGTTGGATGACACCTTGGTGGACTTCTGGGCACAGCTCCTGGAAAGAGTGTTCCCCCTGCTGCACCCACACTACAGCTTTCCCCCTGACTACCTGTTCTGCCTCTCGCGCCTCGCCTCCTCTACTGATGGCTCTCTGCAGCCCTTCGGGGACTCACCCCGCCGACTCCGCCTGCAGGTGAGGGTTCCTGAGGCCTGAGCTTCAGTCACCTCTGATCTAGTGACCTCTAAATTATGCACTACTCACCTCCAAACTAATGTGCTCCAGTCACCCTTGACCTGGTGACACCCTCATACACTGCATTGCATCATCTCTGACCTGGTGACCCCTATCTCGAGCCTCAGTCACTCCTACCTGACCCAGCGCTCCTGGGTCTACTTTAAGTGGACACCCCTACCCCCATTCTGTGACTTCTTTCACACATTTATTTACCCTTGGCCCCCAGTTACCTTTCTGCCAACTCTTTGTTTTTTGAGACAGTCTCACTCTATCACCTGGGCTACAATGCAGTATTGTCATCATAATTCACTGCAACTTCAAAGTTCTGGGCTCAAGTAATCCTCCTGCTGCAGCCTCCCGAGTAGTTGGGATTACAGGCAAGCACCACCCAGCCCAGGTAGTTTTTCCATTTTTAGTAGAAATGGGATCTTACTCTTGGTCACACTGGTCTGGAACTCCTGAGCTCAAGCAATTATCCTGCCTCAGCCTCCCGGAGTGCTAGGATTACAGACATGAACTTCCTTTGGTTCAACTAAACAGAAATTAGGCATTCTATATATATATATATATTTTTTTTTTTTTGAGACAGAGCCTCAAGCTGTTGCCCTGGCTAGAGTGCCATGGCATCACAGCTCATAGCAACCACCCACTCCGAGGCTCAAGTGAGTCTTCTGCCTCAGCCTCCCAAGTAGCTGGGACCATAGGCGCCTGCCACAATGCCCGGCTATTTTTTGGTTGCAGCCGTCATTGTTGTTTTTGGTGGGCCTGGGGTGGATTCCAATCCGCCACCTTAGGTGTATGTGGCTGGCGCCTTAGCCGCTTGAGCCACAGGTGCAGAGCCTAGGCATTCAATATTTAAGAGGCATTTTCACATATAATATAGCATTTAACTGTCATCATAACTTGGCGAGGTAGATATCTTTATCTTACAAATGAGAAAACAAGATTCTACAGGCATTTTTACATATAATATGGCATTTAACTGTCATCATAACTCTGCAAGGTAGTTATCTTTATCTTACAGATGAGAAAACAGGATTCTATAGGTTAAGGTCTTACAGACGGTACAAGTGGCAAAGCTGTATCTCACACCAAGGTCTTCTGGCTTCAAGTTCAGTGTTAGTTCTGATACACATTCTATCTCCAAGCCATGTATAACACAGTCCCCACCGTCTCCTCCCAAACCTGGTTCCCCTAATCCTTTTAGACTATAATTCCTGTGAGCCTCTTAAACCTGCCTCTCTCTATACCACCAGACACTCTCCTCATCCTAAGAAAATCTCACAGCCCTAACCCCCACTGCTTGTCCCTTTAGTACAATCTTTTGGCCCCAGTCTCGACTGACTCATGACAACCTGTGGTTTTTCTCCTCTTCTTTCTTTTATCCCAGATAACCCGGGCCCTTGTGGCTGCCCGGGCCTTTACCGACAGCCTAGAGACTGGAAGAGAGGTGATCAGTGAGGCACTTAAGGTTAGAGGGCTTGAATGTGGGCAAAACTCAGGGAGGGAGGGCCAGAAGTGGGAAAGGCCTCACAAGGAAAAGTCAAGCACCAGCTGGGACGAGAGGGCTGGGGTCTGCCCATAATGGCCTCTGAGCCCTTGTGTCCCAAGGAGGGGGCTAAAGTCTGCCCTGGATCATGATCCATGGTCTCCTACATCCCTGACCCTCTCCTGCCCTCTGATGACTCACAGCCCTTGCCAGTCCCCAAGGGCATACTCATTTCCATAGCAATCAGGATTGGAGTATTGGGCACCTCTGGATCCTCTAGAACCCCTCAGGGATTCCCCTTCCCTGTTATTAAAGGCCATATTCCTGGCTTGGCCTCTCTCACCTCCAATCCTCCCCTGACCTCCCAGCCCCACCTCCTGCCTTACTGTCTCTTCCCTCCCCAACTATCATGGGCTCACTCTTGTTCTGGAATCATCTCAGACCTCCGACTGCCTCTCTAGATCTACTCCCATGAAACAGTATCTGTGACCTGGCCCCTAGTAACTCCTGTCCTCAGATCTGTAGCAGCCTTGTAGTATCACCTGCTGCTGTGTGGGCTCACCAACCCTAGGTACTGACATCCAGATCCCCAAACAAAACCTGGAGAAGGTGTAGTTAGATATTTGACTTCTCTCTGTGCCCAGCACCAGGGTTAGCTGAGAGCAGCCAGGGTGTTTGTGGACAACACAGCTGTGTTCTTTACCCCCAGGTGCAGGTGTCTGAGGGCTGTCGCCAGGCTCTGATGCGTCTGATTGGCTGCCCCTTTTGTCAGGGGGTCCCCTTACTGAAACCCTGCCAGGGCTTCTGCCTCAATGTGGTTCGTGGCTGTCTCAGCAACAGACAATTGGAGCCTGACTGGAGCAGCTATCTGGGTGAGGGGATTCATGAAAGCCTATAATAAAGGAGGGCCTTGAATATAGCTAGGGCAGGTGTAAGGGGCAGGTGAGATGAGCTGGGGTAAAGCCACATGGAGGTGGAAGGTGTGAGGGGGTTCTTGTCATGTAATCCCCCCAAACATTTTGTTGCTCCTCTGTAAGGTCTGAGTGAGGATGTATGGGAACATCCCAGTTCAGTGAGTGTCACCCTTCATTCCACCCTTTCTCTTTCTCTATCTCCTTCTAGATAGTCTCTTGCTCCTGGCTAAGAAGCTCCAGGGCCCCTTTTCCTTTGAGCTGGCTGCTGAGTCTATTGGGGTGAAGATCTCAGAGGGTTTGATGTATCTGCAGGAAAACAGTGTGAAGGTGTCCACCCAGGTACAGGGAAGAAAAGGGAGGAGGTGAAGCCTGGGGCAAAGAGGACAGAGTAGGGGTGTCAGCCCAGGTTCAGGAAAGATAGCAGAAGTGAGGCCTGGGGTGGGGGACAGTATGGGTAACAGGGAGACATGGTAGGGTATCTGGGGAGATGTGGGGTGTCAAGGAAAACTGTCGGGTCAGATTAGAGACACAGGATAGGTTTTTTGTTTGTTTGTTTGTTGCAGTTTTTGGCCAGGCCTGGGTTTGAACCCACCACCTCAAGCATATGGGGCTGGTGCCCTACTCCTTTGAGCCACAGGCGCCACCCTCAGGATAGGTTTTACTGCAGGGTGACCGTGTGTGAGGTCTTTTCCTGTGCTGCAGGTATTTCAAGAATGCGGTCCCCTACACATGGTACCGGCCAGAAACCGCAGGACCCCTACGCTGCCCAGGGAAGAGGCGGGCCGACGGAGGGTGCTGGTGGCCCAGGAGGAGCGGCCCACTACGGCAGCAGGCACCAACATGCAGCGGCTGGTGAGTAGAGGCTCAGGCGGGGGGCGGGAGTGGGGAGAGGGGCGCTCCAGCTCGCGCCGCCCCCTCTTTCTCTCTCCCACACTCCCAGGTATGGGAGCTCCGCGAGAGGCTGGGCAGGATGCGGGGCATCTGGCACCGGCTGTCCCTGACAGCGTGCGGAGACTCTCGCATGGCAGTAGAGGTCTCGCAGGAGGATGTGCCCTGCTGGACCGGATCCGGACGCGGCCGGTGAGGCTCATTGGCGGCGTGGTAGGGGTCGACAGGGCTGGGGATCTGCGCGGGCGGGCGGAGCTTCGGGGCTGCTCTGTTCGTAGGTACTTGCCACGAGTGGTGGGGGGATCCTCAGCGGAGCAACACAACCCTGAGCTGCAGGTGGATGTCTCGCGCCCTGATGTGTCAACACGGCGGTGGCGGCTTATGCTTCGGGCGGCCATAGCCAGGATGAAGGCGGCCACTGTTGGACATAATTTGGACGGGCTGGACGGGGGTGAGACCTGGGTCCCCCCAAATCTGAGCTTCGCCCATTGCTTTTCAAGTCCCTCCCCTACTTCTCCACTGATAACATTCATTTCATTCATTGATTGAACAAGCGTCTATTGATCGCTGACCTTAAGCGTAGAAAGTAGATAACCAGTGAGTGGGTCTCTATCTTGGAATTTACAGCCCTGTGGGGGAGACATGCAAACACTATTACAGAACAGTGAGAAGCTTCTTATTATGGGCAAAAGGCCATGGGAAGATGAGGAGGCACAGGGGGCAGTGGCATTGGGCTGGTCCCCTAAGGTGGAATTTGCCATAGAATCAAGGCATATACTCATTTTTTCTTTCTCCTTTTAATCTGTCTGTCTCTGTCTCTCTGTCATTCTCCCTTACCCCCTTCTTGGTGGCTCTCTGCTTCTTTGTACTTTGCTTTTTCTGTCTTTTCCTGTTTATCCCCCCCCCACCTTCCTGTCACTCACTGTCTTTCTCCCTCCTCTCTACTTCATGGATCTACCTGTTTGTCTCCTGCCTCTTTTTCTGTTTTTATCTCAATTTCTCTTCCTTCTTATTTGTCTCCCTCTCATCTCCCCTGCATCTTTTCCCCATTGCTGTTTGTCTGTGTCTCTCCTTGCAGATGAGGATGCCAGCGGGTCTGGAGGAGGACAGCAGTATGCAGATGATTGGATGGCTGGGGCAGCAGCTGTGGCCCCTCCAGTCCGGCCTCCTCGGCCTCTTCCGCCTGCAAGCCCTCCTCGGAGAGATAGTTTTGGAAAAAGAGGAGGAGGTGGCAGAGGAGGAGGTGGCAGTGCCCGACACAACCAGGGCAGAAGCAGGAGTGGGGGGCTATCTGTTTTTGTTCATATCCAACCCATCCTCATTCTTTCCCTCTCAGCCCTGACCCTGCTTGGACCTCGATAACAGGGGAGGGGCGCCCTAGCATTAGAAGGGTTCAAGGCCTTTTCCCCTCCTCCCCCCTCAGCTGGGTCTGGGGAGGAGTTTGAGGGGTCTGCAGAGAGGGTGAATGGACTTTGCAGGTAAATGGCTGGGGCCCCAAATCCAGGAGATTTCCCTTGGGGAGTTGAAGAGAGTCGGATGTTCACAATATTTATTTTTTCATTTGGTAAGGGGGGTGGGGCCCTGGGAGTATTTATTTAGGAGGGAGTGTGGTCTCCTTAAGAGGGTGTAGCCTCCAGCTCTTTAAGGCTAGAGATCAGCCTAACATGGGAGAAAGGAGGCAGTTTTAGACTTAGAGTTGGGAGATGGGGCTTGAAGGAAGTTGGAAGTGGGAGGGGTGGAATGCTAATGGGTTGGGTACACCTGGTCTCAGAAATGGACAAAGCTGAGTACTGAAGTACTGATTGGTTGCAGGGCCAGGGACTGGGGTGTGAGTAGGATATGAGGTTCTGTGGGCTGACATTCTGCTGAATGTTTTTAGCATCAATTTCTTAAATTAAAATTTTTTAAAATCTCAACTCATGACTGTGTCGTCAACATCTATCACAAACTCCAAGTTTCATGTTTTAGTGTTTGAATCTGTTTTTCTGCAAATAAATGGTAATTTATTGGACCCTGGTGTGGCTTTCTGTGCCTTCAGCATCAGTCCCTTAGTCCTGGCTCCTAGCAGAGACCCCAGGGCTTCTGAGACTGGCTCAGTTTCTGTCTCTCTTAGAACCTGTCCCGAGGGCACAGGCTGAGGAGTGACACACACATCCCAGTCTCCAAGTTGTCCAACTTAAAAGGGAGAACGGTGGGGACAAGTTAGGAACTGTATGAGGAAGTGCCTTGTCACCTGCAAAATGCTGTTTGAACACCGAGGCATTCGGAATAGTACCACACCGCTGTCCCCTACCTTCAGGGTAAGGGACCTTGTTTTCTGAGTGTCAGCCACTGGCTACCTCCTCAAGTCCTTGACAATGTCTCCTTTTAACTCTAGTCTATCACTTTTTTCTTTCTTCTTTCTTTCTGAAGCCTGAATGAATCTTTTGTTCTGCAGAAAGCTGAGGGAAAAAGGTAGAATTGATTAGTGAGTGTGAAAGGAGGGTGGAAGTGGCATCTTCCAAGGGCAGGCTAAGTGCCCAGGCTGAGGGCAAGAGACGCCATGGAAGATTGAGCAGCTGCTCGAGCTGGCAGACAAAGGGAGGGGGGAGGAGCCAGCGCCGAGAAAGTTTGTGGGGAAAGTTGAGCTGAGCAAGGAGCTGGGCGGTGGCTGGGGCAGGCTGGAGGGCCCTGCAGATTTCCCTGCTGCTCCCCTTGTGGCCTGGTGAGTGGGCAAGTGAAGCAACTCTCGAATTCTTGGGAGGAGACCCGAGGGGCTCATAGAACTACAGGTTGGGGGCCAACAAAAGGATGACAGTAGACTGAGCAGTAATCAAAGCTGAAGGGTACAGAGAGCTGGGATGGGGATAATGGGAAGAGGAAAACAGATGGAAGGAAATGAACTCAGGACAGGAGAGTCTGGCTGATTCTGGGGTCTGTGCTGGGGATAGGTAGGAATTGGAGAATCATGCCAGAGGAGGTGGGTCTAGGTAGTAGAATGGGTTCTCTCTGCCTAGGCTCACCTCTATCAGGGAAGGGGGCTGTCTGCACTTACTTGAGGGGTCGTGGTCGGTGATTGGAAGTTATAATTTGAAGGGGCAGGGCCAAACTCTCGGTGGATTAGGAAACTCAGTATTTGTGTCACAGAGTTTCTTGCTCTCCAGCCCCACCCTCTCAGTCTTCTATGGGTACGCTGATAGGGTAGGAAAGTGGGATGGGAGTGTGTCCAGGGATCTGGGCTTTTCTCTCTCACTGGAGTCTGCCCCGTGCTGAAAGAGAGGAGAAAGAAGTGCCTGAGTTTACTACACAATGGCTCTTAGTTATGTCAAAGCCACTTGTATAAATCTAACCTCCCTTCTTCCTGCTTAGGTTCATCAACCTGTGTCCTGTCTGCTCCTGGTTCCCTCCTTATGGCTTCTCACCCCTACTTGAGACAGAGAGGCTTAGGAGAAAGCCAGGGCCTGCCTCAATCTGACCTGTCATAATGAACTGATTAGTCTGATCTCTGGCTGGCTGTTTCATTCATGATCTGAGTCTCTTATTTCCCTTCCAAATCCCTGAGTCTTAGAGAGAACCATAGGTGGGAGGTGGGGGGGGGGCGGTGGAGAGGATGGAGACAAGAAAGAGGATGACAGTAGAGGGAGTAGTTATGAGACCACGTAGAAGAGTTTAGGTGTTGACAGCACCCCAGTTCCTTCCCTCCCTGAGTGAAGTAGGTCTCAGCTGCAGTAGGAGGGGAGACTCTACCTCAGACTCCCCTCCTTCCCCCTCATTTCCCTTCTAGACGCTGACAGAGGCAAAAATCTGCTAACTCAGTGGGCAGGCTCAACCAAAGCTGTGAACAGGCCTGGGGAATGACCCCCCAAACTCCAACCAGTGCCTTCCGTGGCTGCAGGGCTGTCTCGAGCCGTCTCTGCCTCTGTACCCTGTCCTGGCTCTGTCCCTTTCTAGCTTCACCCTTCCCTGTACTACATGGGCCCTCTGTCTCCTACCAGGACGATGCGGTTCTGGGGGCCTCGGAGCCTGGGGGTGGCTCTGGGAGTCTTCATGACCATCGGATTTGCCCTCCAGCTCTGGGGGGGACCTTTCCAGAGGTGAGTTCCAATCTTGTCCCAGCTCCCTACAAATGCCCCCACTTCCTCCCTCCCATACCACTTGGGGCTTTGACTCTAAGGGACTCCATGCCCTCTGGTCCTCTCAACAAGAAGCTTATCCACTTACTACCAAAGGATAGGACACTTGCCATCCATCTTTTCCCAGGCTACCCAAGCTGCAGCTCCGACATCCCTGGGCCCCATCCCCAAGACCAGCCTCTCCGTCCTGCCCACCTCAGCAGCGGCTAGTGTTCCTGAAGACGCATAAATCGGGGAGTAGCTCTGTGCTGAGCCTGCTTCATCGCTACGGGGACCGGCACGGGCTGCGCTTCGCTCTCCCTGCCCGCTACCAGTTTGGCTACCCAAGGCTTTTCCAGGCCTCTCGGGTCAAAGGCCACCACCCCCAGGGTGGAGACACCCAGTTCCCCTTCCACATCCTCTGTCACCACATGAGGTTCAACCTGAAAGAGGTGAGGGGTGTAGTGGGGGGTGGATGGGGTTGGACATCACTTTCACCCAAAAGTTGGACATGGGGGCCGGTCACAGGGAGAAATTTCCTATTGCCCTCTCCTCATGTTTCCCTTCCCCAGTAGCTTCTGGGAGCCAGAGTCCTCCTCTCTCCCATCTGGTGCTACCCCAGTCTCTTTCCTTGACCAATTTATTTCTTTGGTGTCATTGGCCTGCCAGTTGAGCTCCAAACTCGTACCTCCAGGTCCCCCTGGCCCTCCTCAGTGTCTCTTCCACTGGCAGTAGAGGGCCCCTGCTCCTCCACTGCCTCCTGACTTTTCTTCTTCTCATTCCCTCACCATGTCTGCCATATATTTCTTTTTGCTAATTTTTTGTAGAGATGAGATCTTGCTATGTTGTCCAGGTTGGTCTTGAACTTCTGGGCTCAAGTGATTCTCCCCCTTTAACCTCCCAAAGTGCTGGGATATAGGCACTGCACCTGGTCATCTGCCACATTTTGAGGCAGGATCTAGGCTGCAGGCAGTGCTTGTGGCTCAAAGGAGTAGGGCGCTGACCCCATATGCCAGAGGTGGGGAGTTCAAGCCCAGCCCTGGCCAAAAACTGCAAAAAAAAAAAAAAAAAAAAAGATCTAGGCTGAGCATAGCAAACTAATTGGGTGGAAACTGAGTCCTGACACCTAGAAGCCTCAGTTCTAATGGGGAGATGAGCACAGCCCACATAGGAACCCAAGATGGTCAGAAGAAAATCAACATGCAAATGAAAATATACATGGGGAGGAACTAAGCTTTACTGAGTATTTACTGAGTGCTGTGTACTAATCTTACCATCACCTTTACAGGAAGGCATTATAAGTGTCTCTAATACACATACAAAAAGTTTGAGTCTCAGAGAGGCTAATTGACCTCCTTCAACACATAGAAAGTGACAGAGCTAGGATTTGAACCCAGGTCCACATACTCTAAACTCAAGGCTGCTTCTGAGGTATGTATATGTGTGCTTGTATCCAAATGGTGTCCATCAAAAGATATGGAACTTTCTGGAGAGATGGGGTTTTTTTTTGAGACAGAATCTCACTATGTTGCCCTCAGTAGAGTGCTGTGGCATCATAGCTCACAGCAACCTCAAACTCTTGGGCTTAAGTGATTCTCTTGCCTCAGTCTCCCAACTAGCTAAGACTATAGGCACCTGCCACAACAGGCTATTTTTTTTTTCTTTAGAGAGAGTCTCATTTTATTGCCCTTGGTAGAGTGCTATAGCATCACAGCTCACAGCAACCTCCAACTCCTGGGCTTACGCGATTCTCTTGGCTCAGCCTCCCAAGTAGCTGGGGCTACAGGCGCCTGCCACAATGCCCAGCTATGTTTTGTTGCAGTTTGGCTGGGGCTGGGTTCAAAAACACCACCCTCAGTATATGGGGCCAGCACCCTACCCACTGAGCCACAGGTTCTGCCCAACAACAGGCTATTTTTTTTGTTGCAGTTGTCATTGTTTAGCTAGCCTAGGCCAGATTGGAACTGCCAGCCTCGGTGTATGTAGCTGGTGCTGTAAACACTGTACTATGGGCAAGGAGCCTAGAGAGATGGGTTTTAAAGGAAAAGGTGGAAGTGGCTTTGGGATAAGGAGAATATCAGATATTCTTAGAGGGGGCAGAGCATCAGCACAGACAGGGTCATATGTGTGAGAAAGAGAGTGTGTGCACCCTAGAAGAACTTAAGCAAAGACTGCAAAGACACCATCATTGAAGCTGGAGGAGTGTGAGCATGATTCAGTGGGCACTAAAGGGCCACTGTTGGGAGTGAGGCAATGACAGTGATCTTTGAGGTAGTTTCCCCAGAGAGTAGAATGATGGCCTTCATCATCACCACTGTTCATTGAATACCTACCATGTTCCAGGCACCTCTGTATTCTTCCAGGTAAGTGTTAACCTAGATTTATAGATGCAGGAACAAAGACTCTGAGAAGTTCAATAACATGCCCAAGGTCACACAATTAGCAAATGGCAGAAATGGGATTTTATTCCATGTCCATTGAATGCCAAAGTCTGTTGTCATCACTATCCCTGTACCCCTCTGCCTTCAGGCTTTGCCTTTTAGGTGTGCCAGACTTCTGTAGCAGACAGTGAATTTCCATTTGATGATGGAAATCCTTTTCAGATGCAGAAACACTCCAGGGAGTCCAGGAGCTAGGTTCTGATGTATATCTGCCCTGCCTGGCATTGTTAGGGTATTAGCCTGATTCTGTATTGGGGAGAAGGGGGATCACATGTCCAAGCCCTCAGGCCAGCACCCTACCAAGTGGCCACTGTTCTCCAAAGCCCCAGTCCACAGTGTTTTGCTCTCCAAGGTGCCTAGCTTCCCATGTTCCAGCTTTCTTTATAACCTTTATCTCATAGACCCTTCATAATTAGCTAGGAATGAATGATCATCCCCATTTTTCAGATAAGCAAATTGAGTCTCAGAGATGATAAGTAATTTGCCATGCAGCAAGTCACAGAACCTGGGGGTTCCTAGCAGAGCTGTGAGGATTCTAGGGATTGCTGGGCACTTGGCTTGTGTTTACTTTCTCCTGGAACCAGTTCTTTGTACCTATGTCTGTCTTTTATCCTTCACAGGTACTTCAGGTCATGCCTTCTGACAGCTTCTTCTTTTCCATTGTCCGAGATCCTGCTGCTCTAGCCCGCTCTGCCTTCTCCTACTATAAATCTACCTCATCAGCCTTTCGAAAGTCACCATCCTTGGCTGCCTTCCTGGCCAATCCTCGAGCTTTCTACCAGCCTGGAGGCCGTGGGGACCACTACGCCCGCAATTTACTATGGTTTGACTTTGGTCTACCCTTTCCTCCAGAGATGAGGGCCAAGAAAGGGAATCCTCACCCCTCCAGAAACCCCCACCCCCACCAGATGCATGTCTTGCCTTCTGGTGCTGGCCCCCAAGTCCAAACCCTAGATCCCAATGCTCTCTTCCATCCTATTTCCACTGTTGTTCATGGTAACATCCAGACACCCAGTCCTGCCTCTTTAAATCTGGGGTCTTCATCCTTCATCCAGTGGGGCCTAGCCTGGCTAGACTCCGTCTTTGACCTGGTCTTGGTGGCTGAGTACTTTGATGAGTCTTTAGTTCTGCTGGCAGATGCCCTGTGCTGGGATCTGGATGATGTGGTGGGCTTCATGCACAATGCCCAGGCTGGAGGTGATCAGGGCCTCAGGGTTGCCAACAATGGTGGATTGACTGTTGAGGATCAGCAGCTGAATGCACGGGCTCGAGCCTGGAACAACCTGGACTGGGCTCTCTATGTTCATTTCAATCGTAGTCTGTGGACACGGATAGAGCAATATGGCCAGAAACGGCTGGAGAAAGCGGTGGCTGAGCTCCGGGCTCACCGAGACGCCCTGGCCAAACTTTGTCTGGTAGGGGGTGAGGCTTTAGACCCCAAATACATCACTGACCGTCGGTTCCGCCCTTTTCAGTTTGGGTCAGCTAAGGTTTTGGGCTATATACTTCGGAGTGGACTGAGCCCCCAAGACCGGGAGGAATGTGAGCGCCTGGTTACTCCTGAGCTACAGTACAAGGACAAGTTGGACGCCAAGCAGTTCCCCCCTACAGCCCCACTGCCCCTTAAGACTTCAAAGCTACTCTCTCCATAAGCATCAGACCACAGATTTATAACAAAAAGCAGCTAAGATACAAGGGCACATGTGATGAGTATGGGGCAATTACATGCGATTTCTGCTTCCTCAGAAGGGACAGGACTCTGCCCTGATGCAGACCCCGTCTTCTGGCCTTGGACACGGAATCCCAGACATTAGGTTCCCAGCAGCGCCTCTCTCCTTCACACATTTGCCCTTTCCCCTTTCCAGCCCCACTGCAGGTCATCTTAGCACTCTCCAAAGTCCCTGGAGGGGCTAACGATAGAGAGAGCCAGGAGAGTTTGGGGCATGGTAAGTTGGAAT
Source organism: Galagoides demidoff (assembly GCA_963574575.1). Taxonomy (NCBI): domain Eukaryota; kingdom Metazoa; phylum Chordata; class Mammalia; order Primates; family Galagidae; genus Galagoides; species Galagoides demidoff. The sequence goes on along the minus strand of CAUYQV010027668.1, from coordinate 5,526 downwards.
GATTCGTCGATTTCTCTATGAAATATTTGTTATTGGACTATGTTTATTTCACTATGAAATGTTTGTTGAATGAATAAAGAATTTGGAACTTCTATTAGCTGTAGAACAGGAAGAGGAAAAATGGAGAATCTTCCTGGGAACAGCGGGACTGGAGCAGGTCTTTTCAATATTTCGTCCCAAAGCCCGCCTGTGGTCTCAGAACCCTTCTTACCGCGGCAGCCCACAGCGTCAGACCCCGCCCCCTCCTCCGTGTCCCAGCGCCCCCTGATTCCGGGCCCTTGGAGGGCACGCCCCTCCCCTTCCGCTTCCGGTTTGTGGCCAGTCATTCGGTCCTGTACTCCGGTTCCGGCTCTACGGAGTCTCGGTTCCGCCTTCGTTGCCCGGGTTCCCTGACTGGGCTGGTCTCTTGGACCGCTTCGGCCGCGCGCATGACCTCTGGGCATCAGGACTCGCTGGAGTCACCCTAGCGGGCTCCCTCGTCCTCCGTGGACCCTGCCGGGGCTGGTCTCCAGTCCCAGCTCCGGGCGTGCTGTCCTCGCCGCCCCATGGAGTCCCAATGCGATTACTCGATGTACTTTCCGGCCGTGCCACTGCCGCCACGCGCGGAGCTGGCAGGGGACCCGGGCCGGTACCGGGCGCTGCCCCGGCGCAACCATCTGTACTTAGGGGAGACTGTCCGCTTCCTGCTGGTGCTGCGCTGCCGAGGCGGCGCAGGGTCCGGCGCTGGGGGCTGTCCGGGCTTAGGCTCCCGAGGGGCATGGGCAGAACTGGCAACCGCCCTGGCCGCCCTGGCCTCGGTCAGCGCTGGAGGCGGGATGACAGGGGGCGGGGGCGCCGGCGACCAGGATTCCGAACCCCCAGGGGCAGGGGATCCTGGAGGTGGGGGGTTCTTCCGAGGCTGCAGTCCTCTTCTCACCCATGGCCCGGACCCTGCTACCTCAGGGGGAGCGACCACGGTGAGGAGTTTGGGGTGACATGGCACAGGGCAGAGGGGCGGTTTGCTGGGTGCCACAGACAGGATGGAGATGGACGCTGGGTGCCTAAGGCAAGGAGTAGATGACTGCCCAGGAGAGGAGAGGAGGGCACGAGGGACCTAATAGTGCAGCCTTAAAGAGAATAACTGAAAAAAAAAAAAAAAGAGAATACCTGCAAGCTGCTTTTGACTCTTTACTGACCTCTTCACCCTGTTCACAACCTCAGCTGCCTGTGGAGGAACCAATTGTGTCCACAGATGAGGTCATCTTCCCACTCACTGTTTCATTGGACAGACTGCCCCCAGGGACACCTAAGGCCAAGGTAAGATGGCTGGGGGTGGAGGTGTCCTAATTCAGACGCCCTTTCAAGGCTCAGCCACCTGTCTCTACCCTTGACTGTGGTTCTGTGTTCCTCAAACCCAGATTGTAGTGACTGTGTGGAAGCGGGAGGTTGAGGCACCAGAGGTCAGAGATCAAGGCTACCTGCGATTGCTGCAGACTCGATCTCCTGGGGAGACCTTCCGGGGCGAGCAGAATGCTTTCAAGGCCCAAGGTGGGGAGGAGAATGCAGAGAACAGCTGGTATCTGGGATCTGGGGGACTGAGTGGAGGGGTCATGCTGGAGAGTACCTTATGGGGGAGAAGAGGATGATTAGAACTGTGGGTTGGAGGTGAGTCTGCGTGCAGATTATCATTTCTTGCTTCTGCCCCCATCCACAGTGAGCACCCTGCTGACTCTGCTGCCCCCTCCGGTTCTGAAATGCCGGCAGTTCACTGTGGCTGGAAAACACTTGACCGTGCTCAAGGGTGAGCATATCTGTCCACTCAAGTCCTGGGTAGCAGCAAGAGAACTGACTGGATGGTAGTTATTCTGGGCAGGCTGGAGGGGACGGGTCCATTTTTGGAGGGTAAAGGTGGGGCCTGAATGGTCCTGCTACTCAGAACTAAGCTGGTTTTCTCCATAGTGCTGAACAGCTCCTCCCAAGAGGAAATCTCCATCTGGGATATCCGAATCCTCCCCAATTTCAATGCTAGTTATCTACCTGTTATGCCCGATGGCTCTGTGCTGCTAGTGGACAATGTCTGGTGAGGTCCTGGGGAGGGGCAGGGCTGTGAACTGGTAGGGGCAAGGGCTGAGCTCTAACATGGGGAGATCATGCCCTGTCCTCTTTTCTGAACTAGTCACCAATCTGGAGAAGTCTCCATGGGCTCCTTTTGCCGGCTCCCTGGTACCTCTGGCTGCTTCCCCTGTCCACTTAGTGCCCTAGAGGAACACAACTTCCTGTTTCAGTTGAGAGGGGGTGAGCAGCCCCCTCCAGGAGCCAAGGAGGTAAGCACAGTAGTTGGTGTGTTCAAGGAAAAGGGATAAGGAAAGTGGGAAGGAAACACCAGGGGTTTGACTAAAGATGGGAGAAGAACCTATAATACATGTCAAGTCTCTTCCTGTCCTTCTGCAGGGCTTGGAAGTTCCCCTCATTGCTGTGGTTCAGTGGTCTACCCCGAAACTGCCCTTCACCCAGAGCATCTACACCCACTACCGGTGAGTGTGTGGGACCCCCTGCAGGCACTGCTCATCTGTCTGTTGCCTGATACACACATCCAGCTTCCCTCTCTCACTGTACTAGCCTGCCCAGTGTCCGCCTGGACCGCCCGTGCTTTGTGATGACTGCTTCTTGTGAGTCCCCTGTTCGGACCTATGAGCGTTTTACTGTCACATACACACTGCTCAACAACCTCCAAGACTTCCTTGCTGTGAGGCTCGTATGGACCCCGGAACACGCACAGGCTGGTAGGTCAGCTGCCAGGTTGGGACCTAGTCCCAAGGAAGGCAGGTGGCTTTGGCTCTATACCTGGGTAGTCTCCACTGTGTCACAGATAGAGGGTTTAGAAAGGCAGTGAGGCAGAGTGATTTTTAAGGGCATATAGACACTGGAGCTATACTCTCTGGCATGAGTTCTACCTCTCTCATTTACTAGCTGTGTGACCCTGGGTAAGTTACTTAACCTCCCTGGGCCTCAGAGGCCTCACCTCTAAACTAGAGCAATTAGTACCTCATGAGATTGTCAATGCAGATTGATGAGTTGGTACATAAAAAGTGGTTAGAATAGCCTCAGCACACAGTAAGCATTAGCTACTGTCATCCATACCACCTGGCAAAAGATAACATTTGCTCAGTTTGCTCCACAGAATGGCTCTGAGGACCAAAGGAGGCTGTGCTCACGAAGGCCCTTTGGGAACTGAGGAATGCTGTAGTGTTTCCTGGTCCCTGTTTCTGCCCCCAGGCAAACAGCTGTGTGAGGAGGAACGCCGGGCCATGCAGGCAGCCCTGGACTCCATCGTGTGCCACACACCTCTCAACAACCTGGGTTTTTCCCGGAAGGGCAGTGCGCTCACCTTCAGTGTGGCCTTCCAAGCTCTGAGGACCGGGCTCTTTGAGGTGGGCTGGGGAGGGTCTGGACTGAGTGCTGGGTGATGCACAATGTTGTGGGGAGAGGCAGGAAGGACCCTTAGCTTCTGTGGATGAAATATAATGGGGAGTACTGAAAAGCTGGGCAGAAGGAAGGTGGGATTGAGGTCCATCCAACATTGGTCAATCAGAAGGAGCAGATATGAAATGTCTGGGACCTGGAAGCCCAGCGGTAATGCTGACCTGTGCCTCCCACTCCAGTTGAGCCAGCACATGAAACTGAAGCTACAGTTCACCGCCAGTGTGTCCCACCCTCCACCAGAGGCCCGGCCTCTCTCTCGCAAGAGCAGCCCCAGCAGCCCTGCCGTCCGGGACTTGGTGGAGAGGCATCAGGCTAGCCTGGGCCGCTCTCAATCATTCTCCCACCAACAGCCTTCCCGCAGCCACCTCATGAGGTACAAAACCAGGGAGTAGGGGTGGGTAGTGGCACTGGATTAGGCAGAAGCTGGAACCAGGGAAGGAGCATGGAGGGTGCTGGCTCTGACAGAGCCCACAGCCTTTTGTTTTCTCCCAGGTCAGGCAGTGTGATGGAGCGCAGGGCCATCACACCCCCTGTTGCCTCCCCCATTGGCCGCCCTCTCTACCTGCCCCCGGACAAGGCTGTGCTCTCTCTGGACAAGATTGCCAAGCGTGAATGCAAGGTCCTAGTTGTGGAGCCTGTCAAATAGTGCCCTGCCAGCTCTGCTCCCTCTTACACTCCAGAAACTGAAAGCCCCTGGAGGGGGTCTTTACTCTCAGGCTGTGCCTCCCTGGAATGCCTCCCCTGGGGGTGAGGAGGCCCACCAGATCTGCCTGTGTGTGTCTGCTGAGGGAAGAAGCTGTGAAATGAGCGGGCTTGGCCCCAGCACTAAGGCAACAGTATTTCCTCAAGTTCCTGTTGGGGGGGGGGGGCTGGCCCCACCCCTAGGCCAGGGCAAGGGCTCCAAGAGTTCTCTTGACCCCAGCCTTTTACCCTGGTTCTAAGTTTACAAAGTATTTTCTTCATTCCTGTTTAGTCCTTTTCTGACATTCCCTCCCACCCACCCCACAGGGCTGAGGTTAGGGTAGTGATGACAAAGGACCTGGACAAAGACCCTCCAATCTGAGGGGTCAGGGAGACAGCTAGGGGTCCTCCTGTTGCCCCTAATGTTTACGTTTGCAGCCTGAAGCACTTTAAGTTTTTTTTTTGGGGGGGGGAGGGTCTGTTCCTCTAACTTATTCTCCAACTACTGCTTCCAACTGAAATGAGACTATTAAATGCCTATTCAGGAGGGTGAAGAATGATTGCTGTTCATGTGTTAATGGAAGGAGCAGAGACTGCCAGGGCTCAGGGTGTTTGCCTTCCTCATGCTCACAGACAGCTCCCCTCCTCCCTTCCCATTCTTTTGTTTCTGATACCCACTTTTACAGAGGTCACCCTGCTTCACTTACCCTGTGTTGAAGTACATGACTTTCTCCCCAGAAGTGGAAGACAGACCTGGGGTAACCCACCCCCCACATACACACATCCCTAGGCTGGAGAACATCTGACTCAAATTTATTAGGGAATTCCTGTTGTCCTCATTCACTTTGAAAACACAGTACAAAGTCCCAAAGCTTCTGCTCTTCTAGGAAGGGGTGGGTGAGCAGAAGGCATTAGTTTTTGCAGCAAGCCAAGAAAGAGGTGGAGGATGGCTATGCCTTTATCACAGAGGCCCATGGACCCAATCCACTTCTTAGACCCTTGCCCTCTGGCAGGTTCAGACGTCAATGGGCTCCCGGCCTCGGTTCTGCCTCTTCACCACAAACACCCTCTGTCCTGAGACGGTCACCAGCAGTGTGTGCTCTCCAAAGACCACTAGAGGAAAGATCCACCTTCCCTCGCCCCAGGAGAAGGAAGGGAGCACAGAGTTAGTGGGTGCATCAGCCCCCATGAGGTCACACACACATTGGCTGGGATCAATAGCCAAAGAAATTTTATAGTTTTTTTTTTTTTTTTTTTTTTTGTGACGGAGCCTCAAGCTATCCCCCTGGGTAGAGTGCCATGGCATCACAGCTCATAGCAACCTCCAACTCCTGGGCTCAAGCGAGTCTCCTGCCTCAGCCTCCCAAGTAGCTGGGACCACAG
>CAUYQV010027665.1:0-44834 GCA_963574575.1 Galagoides demidoff | reverse complement strand
TGTTTCATCACCAGGCGTGGATGCTGCTGAAATACACCTACGGCAATTGAATAGTGACGCTTCTACACGGGGCACACGTTTACGTGTGACTGCCATGTCTATTACACACAATCAGTCCAGTGCTTCTGAGAAAGAATTAGTACCACTGTAGGATGTTGAAAGCAAGGAGAAGAACAACACTGTGGATATGGTTGATCCTATAGAGCTATAGATCCTATAGAGCACTTGGATCAAGGGGCTGATTGACAGCAGGAGTTTACCCAGGACTGACTTTGTGAGCAGACTTTCCTTCAGTATTGAAAACTCTAACATGTGCAAGTCGCCCCTTGCTGAAAACAGTGTCATTCCTTGTGAAAGCACTAACATTCAGGTGGATAGTGGCTATGGTATGCAGAATTGGAAGCAGTATTATGGATACAGTTGGAGTAGAAAGTTACTGCAAGGAAAGTGATGTACAGACTTTATAAGTGGGAGACTAAATCTCAAATTTTTAATATAAAGCAAGAACACAACCCAGGTGTTGATTAAAAGCGCAAGTCCTTCTCAGCAGCAATCCTTAGAATACCTTGATCAGAACCAAAGACTGTCCCAGAGGAGCCCCTCATGTGTTTTTATGCACAGCAATAATGTGATGATTTGGAAAGAGTTGGTTCAAGTAACATGCTTAGCTTTCTTCCCCTCCTTAATGTGAAAAATCAAGGGCTTAATTTAGTGACAAGGAACAGCACAAAAGCTCCTGGAACTTCAAATTACTGAATTACAAGTTTATAATTTTCACCAAAATTTTTACACTTACACTGACTAATGTGTTGCGACCAACCTGATTGTCCCTGTACTACAGGGTCAGTGAACTGTTAAACCTTACTAATAGCACTGAATTTAGCAGTTCTGAGAACATGTGAGAATACATAAAAACTAAAAGCATATTTTACGTTAAAAAACTTGTCAACGGACAGATCATAGTCTATGTGAAAGAAATGTTTAGATTCAAAACAAACATATTGAAAAGGCAAGAAGGAAGTTAAATGGGTTTCCTAAAACTTTAGTTCTTGAACTATTTGTTCATTTCTGTGGAGGAAATTTAGTCCTAGTTACTGATAACTGCTCTAGCTACTACTCTTAAAACTGTTGATGCTAGAAAGGTATCACTGGCAGCAACATCACATGTATTGTTATCTGTGGGATAAATTTGTGGTGCCCAGAATAAAACATACCTCCATCCCTAGAGTAGGGACATCCATTCCAGCTCAAACATGGAGAAACAATGAGGACTGGGAGACGCTGGAGTTCATGGAGACCAGGAGATACTGGATTTCGGGTAGAGCTTAGATGTAATAGGGGACATGTGAGTTCAATCACTGTGACTATTTTTGTAAACTTATATCTGCATTGGGAGCAGATGCGTATATATAACATGTTTGGAAATATTCTTCAAGAACATCTATGTTTACAAACCACCTTTTAAACTGTGTCCTTCAAAAGGAAATAAAGCATTTGTAGCCCTAGGGGGAAAAAAAAAACAATGATGTGCAATCAAAACATAGGAACTACTTAAGAAAATAGGCACAGACCAGACATTTCTTAAACTGATTTAAGCCATCTATTATAAACACACAGCTAATTCATACTGAATGGAGTCAAACCAAAAGCTTTTGGATTTAGAACTGGAACCAGACAAGGTTGTCCACTATTTCTACTACTATTCAACATGGTGCTTGAAGTTCTAGGTAGTGCAATCAGAAAGAGAAGGATGTTAAGGGGATTCAAATGAGTTAAACACTCTCTCCTTGCCAATGGTATGATCTTATACTTAGAAAACCACAGAGACTCAAATCATCACTCCTGGAAGTGATTAAGAAATACAGTAACATCTCAGGGTACAAAATCAATTTCCACAAATCAGAAATGAAGGAGCTAAGAAAATTTCACCCCCAAATATGATTTCTTGGTATACAGATTATTTTAAATTAAAAGCTATTTATAAACAGGACACTCTGAACAAAGACTTTCCTCTATCTATCTAAAATCGTAAAGGGCTGCTAGACTTCTTACCACATGCTAATAGACCTGGCCCTAAGCTCATTTGAAGCACAATACCTATCTGTCAGGTTAATTTACTTATCAATCTGTTTCCCTCCATCTACCCATCCCCCCTTAGCAACCACTTGCTACATGTAGACTTTCCAGTTTCTCTCCCTCCTCCCTTCTAAAAGGCATCTTTAAAAGCCACTATCACTGAAACTTTGGGAAATCATTCCCCCCATGCGCATAGTATTTGGAAATAAGTCTTTCTCTTATTAATCTACCATAACTATGAGTTGATCTTTTTAGTGAACCAACCTATGGGAAAAGGGCAAGTTTCCCTGAGACTCCCCTTCAGTAGCCTTTATATACTCTAATAACAGCCAAATTGAGAAGAAAATCAAGGACACAATACCCTTCACAGTAGCTTTAAAGAAAATGAAATACTTGGAAATATACCTAATAAAGAAGGTGAAGGATGTATATAAAGAGAATTATGAAACCCTGAGAAAAGAAATAGCACAAGGCATTAACAAATGGAAGAACATACTATGCTCTTGGCTGGGAAGAATCAGCATTGTCAAAATGTCCATACTACCCAAAGCAATGTACATATTCAATGTAATCCCCATTAAAATACCTACATCATACTTGAAGAAGTGGAAAAAATAGCCCTTTGTTTTGCATGGAACAAGAAAAAAGAAACCATATAACCAAAGCAATTTTTAGTAATAAAAACAAATCCAAAGGCATCACTTTACCAGACTTCAGGTTATATTACAAGTCCACAGTGATCAAAACAACAAGATATTGGCAAATAAATAGAGAAATAGATCTATGGAACCTAGAGATGAGACCAACCTCATACTGCCATCTAATCTTTGATAAACCAAACAAAAGCATGCATTGGGGAAAAGAATCCCTATTCAATAAATGGTGCTGGGAGAACTGAAAAACCACATGTAAAAGACTAATATTGGATCTGCATCTCTCACCACTGACAATAATTAACTCAGATGGATAAAAGATTTAAATCTAAGACATGAAATTATAAAGATCCTAGAAGAAAGTGTGGGGAAAACTCTTAAGGATGTCATCCTATGAAGAAGACTTCATTGGGAATCACAACACCAACAAAAATAAACAAATCTGCATAGCTAAGGACACAACAGTTAAAGCAAATAGACAACCTTCAGAACAGGAAAAGATATTTGCAGGATATGAATATGACAAAGGATTGATAACTAAAATCTACAGAGAACTCAAATTGTTCAACAAAAAAAGAGCAAACAATCCCATCTATCACTGGGCATGAGATATGGACAGAATCTTCTCTGAAGAAGACAGATGAGTGGCTAAAGAACACATGAAAAAAATGCTCATTGTTGCTACCATCAGCAAATGAAAATCAAAACCACCCTGAGATATCACCTAACCCCACTGAGAATAGCCCACATCCCAAAGCTGCAGATGCTGGTATAGATGTGGAGAGAAGGGAACACTTTTTACACTGTTGGTGGGACTGCAAACTAACATAGCCTCTATGGAAAGAAGTATGGAGAATTCTCAAATTGCTCAAAATAGATCTTTCATTTGACATTGCAATCCCATTACTAGGTGTCTACCCAGAAGAAAAAAATAATTTTATCATATCGAAATTTGCACTAGATTGTTTAACACAGATCAATTTAAAATCACCTAGATGTGGAAACAACTTAAATGCTCATCAATCCAGGACGGATTAACAAACTGTGGTATATGTATACCATGGAATACTATTCAGCCTTAAAAAGATGAAGACTTTACATCATTTGTATGAACGTGGATGGATGTGAAACACATTTTTCTTAGGAAAGTATCACAAGAATGAAAAAGCAAGCATCTAATGTACTCAATTCTAATACCATATGAAGCCAGTAGATTATGTGATACATGTCCACACGAGAGAAAAACTCAATTCTATTTAAGCTGGGAGGACAGGAGAGAAGGGAGGAGTATTGGTGTGCTCCCACCTAATTGGCACAATGTAGAGGTATATGCGGGACACACTGTAGCAGGGACTTTACCTACAAATGCAAACATTGTAACCTAATTGTTTGCACTCACATATTAACCTGTAATTTATAAAAAATAGAGAGGTTTAGAAAGCTAAACTATACTGCCTATAAACCAAAAAAATATGAATTGTTTGTTTTTGGAAATTTCCATTCAATATTTTCAGACCTCAGTTAATGGTGAGATGGAACCACTGTGTTGAGTTCAATAAAATATATCCTTAAAATAAATTTTACATTTTTTTTAAACTTTTAAGAATGTGGGCACTAGAAAATTTAAAATTGCATATATGGCTTATATTTCTAATCAATAATGTTGCCCTAAATATTGGATTATATGTTCTAATTTTTGTGGAACTCTTTGGTGTACAACATTTATATTATTAACGAAATAACCTTAGAGAACTGCCTTTAATTTAAAATTATAAGTAAATAATTCAATTTAGAGTATGAGTTTTAAAAAACAAAACTCTCTATTTAGAAATTTTTGAAATATCATTTAAGGACAAATATCAACTCTGCCAACTAAAGTTGATTTCAACTTCCAAACTATATATAACAATTTCCAGGACAAATTTTCTTAGATACACATGTAAAAATAATATGGAATAAATAAAAACAATTGTAGGGGGAAAATTAGGTACCTGAGAAACCACACCCTTACACTAACCTCACTTAAGCATCTACTGATACTACAAATATGCATGTGTATTGCAGTGACCATGGGTGAAATGTAGCAACTGAGAAATTGTCATTCCTGTACTACAGCAAATAAACTTTTAAAATTTGACTACCAAAGCTTTTATAATACAATTTAAATGATACTTTCATTTTTTGGACATAACTTCAGATTTATTCTTATTTCCAAAAGCTCATCCTACTGTGGTGAATTAGTTCCCTATGTCTGCCTTAACAAGGTACCACAAACTTGGCAAAATAAAACAACAAAGATTCTTTCTCTTACAGTTCTGGAAGCCATAAGTCCTGAATCAAGGTCTTGGTTCCTTCTGGAGGCTTTGAGGGAGATTCCTTTCCATACATTTTTTTTTGTTTGTTTTGTTTTGTTTTGTTTTGTTTTTTTGTGAGCATGAGGCAGTTTATTGAGAAAGACAAAGACAGGTTTACGGAGTAAGAACAAGATATAGGCTTACAGAGCAAGAAACGTTTCGCCATAGATAGGGACAGTCCTCCATTTTTGTGACACAGCAAAGGCCAAGAGGCCTGGGTTATGGCCGCTGGTTCTCTTTTATACCTTCTGGCCTACCATGTGGTTCAGAAGTCACCTTGGAATCAGAGTCTTACTTCACATGTGGACCTCCCATGATCTTCTCTGAGAGCTCACTTGGGGTAGGGAGTTATGGACCACCATGTACATTTAAGCTAATGACATGATAGTTAGTCTTAAGTCTCTTCTAGGTTACCCTCCAGACTCTACTTGTACTTGTACTTGGGGTAGGGGGTTATGGACCACTATGTGCATTTAAGCTAATGATATGATAGTTAGTCTTAAGGCTCTTCTAGGTCACCTTCCAGACTCTACCATTTACAGACCTATGGGCTAGAAAGTCCTCTATATCCTTTGCAGTTGGCACCCTAAATTCTGACTGGTAGATTAGTAGAATGTTCTATCCTCCCAGGTGTGAGCAATTACTGGAGACAGCATTAAAGTGGGCAGCACCAAGATGGGAGCCTGGGAGCCCCACCACTATCCTCCTTGCCCAGGAGAGCTGGATTTCCAGGTATCTACCATTTCTCCACACTGTATTTGAAAGCCCCAAATCACTGAATCGGGGTGCTGAATTATCTGGCTGCTTCCTGCTGAGAGAGATTGAAGATTGATTCCAGAGTCTTTCCAGAGGATTTTGGTATTATGTCCTCAGTAGATGGTTGCAGCTGTAGCTGTGAGGAGGATGTAGGCAGTGGACCTGGTAAAGAATGTAGAACCATGTACAGTTTGATGCCTCTAGGTGGGATGAAATAAATTTGGTTAGAAAATGTATGAGGATTGGTACTAATATAAGACTTCCGAGGATGCAAAGTAACCAGGTGACTGAGGGAATTACTTAGACATCCACCAAGGCCTTGTGTCTGGAGATCAGACGCAGACTGTAGGTGGCATCAATGCTGTCCTGAACCCTGTCTTGCCCTGTTGACATAGACATAGCACTGCTCCTTTAGAACAAGCAAGTGCCCTCTTCTGTTGCAGTCAGAAGATCAAGGGCCTGCTTGTTTGGTAAGGAGATTCTTGCCAGGGAATCTAACTGTTGGGGAAAGTGGTCAAGTGCATCTATAGTTTTCATCAGGACTTGTGCTGCCTCTGCTGCCAAGGACTGTGGCAGGCCCAGGGAAGGTGCCTCCCATGGCTACTCTGGCAGCAGCTGCTATTCCAGCAAAGGCACAAAGGGGAATTAAGGGAAGTGCCGCTTGTTTAGATGGCCCTGGCTATCTAACAGGAAAGGAAAGGTGGCTGAATCCTGGGCAACTTGGATGTCTGGATACACCAAGCCCAGGGAACAGTGGGCTCTTCAATTGGGGGGGTAGCACCAAGTACACTAGGGTGCCGCATACTCATTCCATCCCTCCTGGAGGATTTTGGTTAGCAAAGTCAGGGGCTGAGGTCCTGAGTATGTTAGTAGCATGAGATCCTCTTCCCCAGAACTTTGTTCCATGCCATTCAGCTCCCTGGGCTGCTAAAGTGGCTCCAGGTAGGGGATGAATCAAAGGACAAGCAAATGAAGAAATAGTTTGTACTACTTACCTGAAAGAGTCATAGCAGAAGTCTGAACAGGTAGCCTCCAAGGGGGTATATGGGTGTGATCCTCTAGAAGTCTTTGGAAAACTTTATGCCCTTCTACTCCTTTAAGGAAAAGCTTCAATGCAATGAGGGAAAGTGTCAATAAACACTCCCTCAACAGGGAGGCATTTGAGTGAAATCTACCTTCCAGTCCTCATTAGGATGGGTCACCTTTCAAAGGGCTGGAGAGGCAAGTTTTGCCCTCAAAGCACCTTGGGGATTATTGGTTTGGCAGATAGTAGAAGTTGAGGTGACCTGTTTAATAGTGGAAGCTAGCAAAGGAGAAGCAAAGTGTTATTCCAGAGGATGTCCAAATGGCTTTGGGCCAAAGTGGGTAATCTTAGGGATGGCTTCTACCATGTTTTAACTGCTCTGGCCAGTAATGGAGGTTGGCTAACAGGATAGATATATTTGCTGGTAAAGCTGGGCCTCTGTCACTAAACCTGTACACTGGTTCTATCTTTAGCCAAACAATTGCCATCAGTCACCCACTGATGGGCTTGGGGATGGGGGCCAAGGCTAGATATGCCTGGGGAAGGTCATGGAGGAACACAATCTCTTCACAATTAATTACTAGCCTGTTCAGTTTCTCTTATTGTCTCTTCTGTAAGAAAAGTGGTGGGATCAAATCCTGGGTAGGTCTCAGTCTTAAAGTCAGGGGTTTCTATAAACTTAGCCTGGAATTTTAATGAGCAGCTATCTCAAATCCATTTTATGGCCTCTCAAAAGTACAGATGTCGTTGCTGTTGTCTTAAAATAGGCAGGCCATTGGGAATTACCAGAAATGAATGTTCAATGGTCATGTTTCCTAAATAAAGCAAAGGAAGAGTAAAGGATTATTTGGTAGGGACTCTGGAGACTACACTGGATTGAGTGCTCAGTTTCTTGGAGGAGGTAGATAAAGCAAGCAGCCCCAGTGTCAAGAAGAGAAATTTACAGGTCTACCTGCCACCAGGAGAGTTACCCGTGGCTCCAGACCAGTGACTGTCATGTGCCAGGGGCTGATATTAGTAGGCTCCTTCACTGTTACACTGTGATCCAGTCTGGAGACTGGCTCCCTTCCTGACAGAGTGCAGTCCAGTGACTTTCAGGCACTGTGAAGGTCCAGAACATGAGTGGTTTGGGGTCCCAGGGATAGTCTGTGTGAAAGGGGGGGCTCACCCAGCAGCACCATCCAACTGGGGTACCCGGGTGGCCCTGGCAACAATGTTGGGGTTCAGGCAACTGTGTTCCCTGTTCTTGGTGTGTTTGATAGTTAAACTTCTGTGGCACACTTAAATATGCTGATCAAAAAAAAAAAAAAAAAAAGAATATCCTTACTGCGTTTTGAATTTCTTTTGAAAAGAATTTAATTAATGACCTTTAAAATTTTTGAAGCACACCTAAAATCCTGTCATGGCACCCCAGTGTGCTGAGGCACCTTGCTGAACGTCCTATGTTTGCATCTCCACCAATCTGCAAGGGCATGCTCTACAGAGTGCCCATCTGCTTCTACCCCTTACTTGGGCTAAAGAGTTTTTGAGACAGAGTCTTCACTTCATCACCTTTGGGAGAGTGCTGTGGTGTTATAGCTCACAGCAACTTCAAACTCTGGAGCACAAGTGATTCTTTGCCTCAGCCTCCCAAGTAGCTGGGACTAAGGGCTCCCGCCACAGTGCCCAGCTGTTTTTAGAGAAGGGATTTCACACTTGCTAAGGCTGATCTAGAACTCCCAAGCTCAGGCAATCCACCTGCCTTGGCCTCTCAGAGTGCTGGGATTACAGGTGTGAGCCACCATGCCTGGCCTGGCTAAAGAGTTCTTAAAAGTCAGGCAGCCAATGTGGAAGCAGTGAGCTTTCCACCCCAGAAGTGATGAGGTGAAAATGGCACTGATGCAGTTTTGCTTGGTGATATGTGTGGCAGAAATCCGAGAAAGCAGGAGGGACAGAAAGGGATAGGACTGACATCCTAACCCAGGCTAATGAGGATGAGCCCCAGGATGGGGGGACAGAAAGACTGCACTGTGTGACGTTTAAGGAAGGTGGAAACAGTCCAGATCTGTATGCTGGGCAGTGGTGCAGCGGCTGACACGACCAGGAAGCCTGTGATGATTGAGTTGTCTTCATTTTCACCCTTTGTCAGAGGCTTATTTGTTTTCTACTTAATTTGGCTTCTTTTAGGCCCTTTAGCCTATTAGTGCCTTGCCTCACACTAATCACAAGTGGCTGCTATTGCCAAAATGTGACATATCCAATTTAGGGTTCTTCCTGCTAGTTCTCTCAAACTCTCCTAGATCATTTGCAGTAACCTTTTTTTCTTGCTTATTAGTGTGTCATTTTCAGCATGTTGCTCAGATGCAGAGTTCTCTGACAGTGTTCGGGCCCTGCAGAGATCTGTGTTATGTGTGAAGTTTGTCTGGGTAAGATTAATTTGTGTGCTGTGTATGTGAGTGTTTAATTGGTTACTAAACTGTAGTGGTAAAGTGGGCCAGAAATGCATTTCAGGATTGGTGGCATATTTTGTAGTCTGAATAAAAATGGTTCACTAAATCTAAATTTAAGGTCCTTCCCTCTTTCTCTAGCAGGTATGAGACAGGAGCCAGACAAGTTATTCAGCTAGTCCCAGGGCTTTATTTTCCACACTGAATGCAGTGATGCCAGATGCAATGTGTATCTTTGGTGAGATGCCAGGAGTATTTCCTGATCATGTTATTATGAGAACTCTATGAGTATGAATGTTATAGAAAGATCTTACTAGAATGGGCTGGGGAGGAGCACATAGTGGACAGATGCCCACTTCATATGAGAGAAAATGTCATGGGACTACGGGCACAAAGTTGACTGCCCCCTCTTTGTCAGCTGCCTGAAGGGTGCTTGCCTCATGTTTCTTTAAGGGATTCTTCCCAGGCTGTGATCTTCCAGGGTGTGCACACTCACAAGACCTGGGGTGGACCATTGGGGGCAAAGGCAAAGGGGCTGAGATGGTCAATGGGCAAGAGGCACTGCCTTTACTCTGGGCGCTCTGGTTTGAGGGGCTAACAGAGGAGTCTCCACAGAATCCATCAAAGTGCTGATAAGACAGCATCCACTGTGCACACCTGCCAGGCCTGGGGCACGTGAAGCCATCTTAGTGCAGTGTCAGTCCCTAGGAACTGTCCTTTGTTTACTCCTTGATTTTCTTCTTAGTCTCCTCAGCCCTTATGCCACTCTGCCATTAGTCCAATTCTGAGGGAGGCAGATATCAGATGTAGCAAGCCTGGAGAAGATGAAAAATCCCAAGAAGTGTTATCTTCAGATGAAAATTGAATTCTAGATTAATATATTAGATAGGACACTTTTAAATGTGTTTGTATCAATGTGTGTTTTGTTTTTAGCTTTTTATTTTTAATTGATTGTAGACTCAATACATTGTACATAGAGTCATTTTTATCTTTTAACCAGCCTTCCGCAATGGTCACATCTTACATACCTATATTATAATGTATATGACAAACCAAGAAATTGACACTGGCATAACACTGTTAACTAGACTACAGACTTCATTCATTTTTCTCTGGTTTTTATGTGCATGGTGTGTGTAGTTCTATGCAATTTTATATCAAATATAAATTTGTATAAACCTACCGTAATCAGAACATAGAAGTGCTCTGACACTGTAAAAAAATCCTGTGTGCTGAATTATACCCCATCCTGACCTTATCCTTGTCCCGGAATCTTTTCTTCTTTTCTATAGTTTTGTTATTTCAAGGACAAAATCATATAGGGTAGTATGTTGCTTTTTGAATTTGCTTTTTTAATGCATTTAAAATCCATCTAAGTTGTTGCATGTGTCAATAGTTTGTTAATTTTTTCACTGGATGGTGTTCTATTGTGGGCTTGTTCCAGTGTTTGTTTAACCACTCACATGGTAAAAGGCATTTTGGTTTTATCAAGTTTGGGGCTATTATAAATAAAGCTAATATAAAATGCAAAAGACAAACTAAAAATAAAGCTAATATAAACATTAATGTACAGGTTTTTATATGAACACAAGTTTTCATTAATCTTGGATAGAGGCCTGAGAGTCTTTGGATGGTATGCTAAGTGTGTATTTAGTTTTATAAGAAAATAGCAAACTGTTTTCCAGAGTGGCCATAGCATTTCACAACTCCACTAGCAATATGTGAAAGATTCTGTTTCTCAATATCCTTGTTAGCATTTGCTATTATTTCTGTTTTTAGTTCAGCTACTATGTTCTAATAAGTACTTAGTGAAATGTTGTGGTTTTACTTTGCATTTCCCTAATGGCTAATGATGATAAACATCTCTTTGTGTGCTTATTTGGGCATCTTCTTTTTGGTTCATTGTTCCTGTCTTTTGCCCATTTTCTAATTAGATTTTTTGTGTTTTGAAATCTCTTTATATATTTCAGATACCAGGTCTTTATTAAATGTGTAGTTTGCAAGTATTTTCTCCCAGACTGCAACCCACTTTTCACTCTGGAAAGGTATTTCAGAGAACAAAAGATTTAATTTTTGATGAAATCCAATTTACCAATTATTTTTCTTATCAACTATTTGGATTCATGTTCAGCACTTTTTCTATAGCTCAAGGTTCAGAATATTTCCTCTTGTATTAGACATTTTAATACTTAACACAACTGAGGGTAGCAAAGAAAGAGCAGAGGAACAAAAACAATGTGAGAACAAATAATAGAAATTACATAGTAAGTTGTCTACTTAATCCAATGATATCAATAATTGCATAAATGTGGATGAAATAAACACCCTATTTAAAAGTCAGAGATTGTTAGGCTGCATAAAAAGAAAAAAGGTAAGATCCAATTGTATCTTGCTTATGAGAGACACACTTTAGATTCAAAGTCAAAAATAGTTAGGAGGCAAAATGATGGAAAAGATACATTCAAACAGTAATTATGAGAGTTGGAGTGGCTATAATAATAAAGAAAATATACTTTAAGACAAGAAATATTAGTAATGGGAAAATATTTTTCATAATCATAAAATAATACATTAAGAAAATGTAACAACTTAAAATGTATGCATACATCATAACTGGAGCCTCAACATATATGAAGGAGAAACAGATAATCTAACAATCATAACTGGAGGTTTAATGGCTCATTCTCAATAATGATAGAATAACTAGACAAAATAACTGACATGGATATATGGCTTCAATAAGTCTACCAACCAACATACTCTAAATACTATATATAGGACACTCCAGCAAAAGACTTTAGAAAACATATTATTTTCAAGTGCATGTACAGCATGTACAATATTCTTTAGATTAAATTATATGCTGATCTAGAAAACAATTAGATTAGCAATTCACAATGGAAAGGTATCCTGTAAAATTTAATCTATTTGAAAATTAAGATACTTCTGAATAACCTACAAGTCAAAGAAATCAAAAGTGAGAGAAAAAAATTTTGAATGGAATAAAACAAAAACACAATATATTAAAATGCATGGAGAAATCTGAAGTAGTCCTCAGGAGAAAATTTATAACTTTAAAAACCTAGGAGAAAACAAGGAAAGTCCTAAAAGTTAATAATATAAGCTCCTACCTTAGAAAAGAGAGAATGAAGTAGACTAACAGCAAGTGTAAGGAAGTAAATAAGAAGAAATGGAAATTACTGCAACAGAAATAAAACTAAACAAAAAAATAAGGAAAACTAATGAAACCCAAAGTTGATTCTTTAAAAAGACAAAACAAAATTGATAAAACTCTTAGCTAGATGACAGAGAAAATAAGAGAGAAAACGCAAATTGCCAAAATCAGGAATTAAAGAGGGGATTATTGGCCCTACAGAAATTAAACTGATTAAAGGGGAATATTATCTAACTATTTTATGCCAACAAATTAGACTATTTAGATAAAATGGACAAGTTCCTAGAAAGACACAAATTCCCAAAGCTGACATAAGAAGTAGAAAATCTGAATAGACCTATGACAAGCAAAGAAATTTAATTAGCAGTTAAAAATCCTCCCACAGTGTAAACAACAAAACATAACTTAGGTAAATTTAATAAGACAGAAATAAATGGAGGGACATTTCATGTTTTGGTCTGGAAGATCCATTAAGATGGAAATTCTTTCCAGTTAATGTATAGAACAAACACAATCCCTTTCAGAATGCTAGCTTTTATTGTAGACATTGACAACCTGATGGCAATGTTTCTTTAATGCGTCATTTTTGCTAGTCTACAGTCTCCAGCCATTTAATCAAACACTAATTTAAGTGTTACTGTGAAGGAAGTTTGAAGATCTATATAATGTCTATAATTATTTAACTTTAAGTAAGAGAGATTATGGTGAATAATCTTCATGGGCTGAATTCAATCAGTTGGAAGACCTTAAAATTAGGGCTGAGGCTTCTTTAAGAAAAAGAAGAAATTTCTACTTGGGATAGTAGTGTTAGCTCATGCCCTGACCTCAACTCTGGACTGCCTGCTTCTAGATTTCAGATTTGCTTTAGAATACCCCAATAGTTTCATAAGCCAAGTTCTTTTTTTTTTTTTTTTTGAGATGGAGCCTCAAGCTATCCCCCTGAGTAGGGTGCCATAGCATCACAGCTCATAGCATCCTCCAACTCCTGGGCTCAAGCGAGTCTCCTGCCTCAGCCTCCCAAGTAGCTGGGACCACAGGTGCCTGCCACAATGCCCGGCCATTTTTTGGTTGCAGCCATTGTTGTTGTTTGGCGGGCCGGGCTGGGGATTCAAACCCGCCACCTTAGGTGTATGTGGCTGGCGCCTTAGCCGATTGAGCCACAGGCACTGAGCCAAGATCTTTCTTATTTTCTAATATAGCACCTAAAGCTGTAATTTCTCCTCTAAACATTGCTTTAGCTGTATCAGATACATACATTTTGATATGTTGAGTTTTCATAACCATTTGGCTTGAAAACTTTCTAATTTCCTTTGTAATTACTACTTTGATGCATGGGTTAATTCAAAATTGTGTTGCTTAATTTTTAAATATTTGGGGAGGATTCTGGATTTTTTTTTTTTTGAGATAGAGCCTCACTCTGTCACCCTGGGTAGAGTGCCATGGCATCATAGCTCACAGCAACCTCAAACTCCTAGGTTCCAGCGATCCTCAACCCTCAGACTCCCAAGAAGCTAGGACTACAGGTGCTCACCACCACATCTGACTAGTTTTTCTATTTTCAGTAGAGACAGAGTCTTGCTCTTGCTCAGGTTGGTCTCAAACTCTTTGGGAGGCCCACCTCAGCCTCCCAAAGTCCTAGGATACAGGATATCTTATTATTATTGATTTCTCACTTTATTCCTTTGTCATCAGATAATATACTTTATAAGGTTCAAATTTTCAATAGCTGTTAGGACTTGTTTTATGACCTTTCACATAGACTGTAACATTCTGATTTATAACAATTTTGACAATATGTCAAAATTACATTGTAGGGTAAGTTGTATAATATATAAATTACTTCTCAATAAACATGTTAAAAATTATATTGTAAAGGGTCCAACAATACAAAAACAAACAAGAACACTACAAAAGAGAATGGAATTTGAATTTCATTGAACAAAATTGCCCTTGACCCCCTTCTTGGAGCCTGATACAGTGGTAACTAGCAATAATTCTTTTATGGTGTAAATCTCCATAGGCTTCTGGGATGTCCTGAAGGAGCATTTTTGCCTTTTCTCTGGCCCTGCCACTACTCCAGGGTCTTTGTACAGGCCATTCCTTTGTCCTAAAATGCTCTCCTTTCTCATGTCGGCATGGCTTCCTTATTTACTTCCTTCTGAACTTTGCTCAAGTCTTCCCTTCTCACATTGCCATCCTGGGCCCCAAACCTTCTCTATATTTTCTATCACATTTAACACCTTCTAATAAACCATAATGTTAATTTATAACATTTGTTGTTTATTTTCTCTCATCCCTCATGAGAACATCATCACTCCAAGCAGGGCCTGGTACACAGTGGGTCCTCAGTATGTGCTTTTTAGATGAATAAATAATAGAACAAATGAATGAATGCCTCTTGGCCCAGGGGCGCAACTCCCAGAATTGCCAACTTGCTGTGAGACCACGGGCTGTGCCTCAGTTTCCTCAGATACAGAAATGGGCCATGTACCTATGACCCCTCCTGGCCCTCCTGCTGTGAGGCTGTGGGTGTTGTGTTTGCAGCTCTGGCTCCTAGGGGACCTGCTCTGCTGACATTGAATTCTTTCCTGGATCATCCAGCCACCTGGCCGACACTCGATCCTGGCCCCACTTCCAGGCCAGTGTCCGGCCAACCTGCCTGGCTCAGGCCAGGGCCCCAAGACTCCTGGTGACAGACAAGGGGCTGTCTGTGTGGTTGTGGCTGTGGGAGGGTGTGGTGAGGCCAGGGCTCTGCCACCACAGGCAGAGGCTGTGAAGGCTGGGGACTGTGCCTGGGCCTGTGGCTGCCAGAGTTGCAGCGGCTGAGGAGATAGCACTAGGCCTCCGGGCTCTGCCTGTGACCTGTACTTGCTCTCCATGGGGACCCTTGGCTACAACCCTGTTCCACGGCTGACCACAGTGCCTCTTGGCCGGCGATTGACAGAGGGCCAGATTCCGGAGACCGGCCTGAGGAAGTCCTGTAGGACAGCTACACTGGAGAATGGTGCGCACTTGCTGGGGGGTGGGTGCCAATGGGTCGTGGTGGGACCCTGTCCTGTCCCCTTTCCCCCTTCTGGCCCTTCTGGGAGCCTAGGAGGCAGGAGTTTCAGAGAAGTCCTTGCCTTTCCCCAAATGTCAGTTTTCTGTATGGTACGATGGATATGAACACAAGGTTTTCATTGGCCTTGTGGATGGGTCCATTCAACAAAAATTGAGTTTTCTGAGGGCTAGGCCCCTTTCTAGGTGCTGAGGGCAGTGGGCAAAGCAGCAAAGTTCCTATTAGGGAGACAGAGGAGTAAAACAAGTAACAATGTTTATGGGGTAATAATTGGTGATAATGAAAAATGAAAAGCAACAGAGAGGCTGGGAGTGTGTGCGGAGCTGCTTTGCCAGGGAGATATATTAACTATGAGGTTTCATGGTGTTGCTCTGTGCCTCAGTTTCCTCATCTATAAAAAACATCGTAAGGTTCTATGGCCAGATTTTGTGGCTGGTTCTGTGACCTCTCTTAGCCCTGTGGCAATGACATTCTTTTTTTTTTCTTGAGACAGAGATTCACTATGTCACCCTGGGTAGAGTGCTGTGACGTCACAGCTCACAGCAATCTCAAACTCTTGGTCTTTTTTTTTTTTTTGAGACGGACCCTCAAGCTATCCCCCTGGGCAGAGTGCCATGGCATCACAGCTCACAACAACCTCCAACTCCTGGGCTCAAGCCAGTCTCCCGCCTCAGCCTCCCAAGTAGCTGGGACCACAGGCGCCCACCACAACGCCCGACCATTTTTTTTTTTTTTGGCTGCAGCCATCATTGTTGTTTGGCGGCCCAGGCTGGGGATTCGAACCCGCCACCTTAGGTGTATGTGGCTGGCGCCTTAGCCGATTGAGCCACAGGCGCCGAGCCAGACTCTTGGTCTTAAGTGATTCTCTTGCTTTAGCCTCCCAAGTAGCTGTGACTATAGGCGCTTGCTACAATGCCCAGTTATTTTTCTGTTGCAGTTGCCATTGTTGGTTAGCTGGCTCCGGCCAGGTTCAAATCTGCCAACTTCAGTGTATATGGCTGGCGCCATAACCACTGTGCTACAGGTGCCCAGCTGGCAATGACATTCTTTTTTTGTAGAGCCAGAGTCTCACTTTATCACCCTCAGTAGAATGCCATGGCGTCACACAGCTCATGGCAACCTCCAACTCCTGGGCTTAGGCGATTCTCTTGTCTCAACCTCCTGAGTAGCTGGGACTACAGGTACCCACCACAACACCTGGCTATTTTTTTGGTGCAATTTGGCCTGGCTATTTTTTTGTTGCAAAGACCTAGGCAATTTGGCCTGGGTTTGAATCTGCCACCCTTGGCATATGGGGCTGGCGTCCTACCCACTGAGCCACAGGCGCCGCCCAGCAATGAGATTATTATAGAAGTCACCAAACGTTGCAATTATGACAGCTATCTCTATGAGATTCAGGCCTCAGTTTCCCCATCTGTGACATGTAATTTTGTGCCAGAGCCTCAATTTCCTCATCTGTGACACATATCTATGCCTAGCCTCCTTTCCATCTATGCCCCAAGGCAAGAGGTAGCCCAGTCCACTCCCATTCTTGTGATTCAAGTTTGACTCACAATGCAGGTGTCACACTTTGTACCCTGAGGGTACAGCCTCTTGCTACCCCCTACCCCACCATGGATGGAGAGTGGAAGCCTAGGCCCAGGCTCAGGATTTCGGCCTAGGGCTCCTCCCTCAATCCTTCAGGGTGCCAGGTCCCTGACCGTGACCCAAGGGCTTGGGATTGCAGGCTCCGGGCCGGGCTTGTACATCCTGCCGTCCACTGTGGGTTATGTCAACCACGACTGCACCAGGGTGGCCAGTCCTGCCTACTCGCTTGTTCGGAGGCCCAATGAGGGTAAGGCTGAGGGTGGGTGGGCAAATGGATGGGGGTGGAGGGGGGGCTTCCCTAAGCCTCCACTAAAAGGCAAATGCCTTTCATCTCAGTGATTGAAAAGTCCATGCTTTCATTTTCTCAAGCTGCTCCTAGGTCTGGAGTGGTTTGGGGCAGGTGGCTAGAAGGATTCTGTGTAGGGAGTTTGCTTCATATGGATAGAAGCCTGTTGGGAGAGGGTGGCTGGGGAGAGGTAGGGCCAATAACCTTCTCACAGCCTCCAGAATCAGCAAAAATCCCAGACCAGACTGAAATAAGATTCAGGAGACCTCAAGGGCACTAAAAAGCAAATGAAGGCACTGGCTTCACTTCTGTTGCTGGGAATGGGTTAAGAACTTAGCCTGTGCCCAGACAGACCTGCCTATCCAGGTTCAAATCTGAGTCTCAGGGACACTTCCTGGGACAGAGACAGCCTGGGGAGTCAGATGCAGAGAGGAGAGGGCAAGCTTTACTGAAAGCCCACGGTAGACTTCTTGAAAGTAGTATATGGGATCTGGGTTTTGTGGGATGAGTAAGAGTTTGGCGAAGCCCCCAGGAGAAGAAAAGACCTTGAGGCTATAGCCTCAAGGTAGGAAATGTCATCATGAGCTGGAATATGTTCATTTCTCATTGGGTATGGACTAGGGGTGCAGGGGTAGGAGAGGCCGAAGAAAAGGCTAAAACATTCAGTGGCATAGGGCAGAGATTAAGAATCAGACTCCAGCACACTGAGTCCTCATTGCCATGTCCTTGCTGGGTGAACTCACTGAAACTTTCCACATGGGTAAAACAGTGCCTCCTTCCTTGCTTTGAAAGAGAAATGAGGCTCAGCGCCTATGGCTCAAGCAGCTAAGGCACCAGCCACATATAACCTGAGCTGGCGGGTTCGAATCCAGCCCAGCCCACCAAACAACAATGACAGCTGCAACCAAAAACAGCCGGGCATTGTGGTGGGCACCTGTAGTCCCAGCTACTTGGGAGGCGGAGGCAGGAGAATCGCTTGAGCCCAGGAGTTGGAGGTTGCTGTGAGCTGTAATGCCATGGCACTCTACCCAGGGTGACAGCTTGAGGCTCTGTCTCTAAAAAAAAAGAAAAAGAAGTGAGTCAGTCTGCCTGACTATGGCCCAGGCATGTGTGAAGCTGCCATGAGACTCTGATGAAGAGTTCCCCCAGCTACTTCCAATGCTACCCTGGGACTTGGGGAGGGGTTAAAAATCGACCTTCTTCCCCATGCTAATAAGTTGACCACTGTTGGGGACAGCCAATTAGGAGCCCATGTCATAAGTACAGTATTCATTATGGTGAGTATACCACAAGGCCAGGATCAAGATTGGGTGGTGTCTTATACCTCACCAGCGGCTTACTCATGTATGTATTTAGCATGTGTACACATAGTAGTTGCATGTAAACCAATCAATATTTGTCAAACTTACTGTACATAGATGTCCACATATGTATCTCAGTGTCCTTGAACATAGTAATAACAATTATTGTGGTGATTGGTCCTGATTATTAAGTGCCACACACTGGGACCACTCCCTTTCATGGATCATCTTCCCTTTTAATTTTCTGAATCCACTGTTGAGGAGAAGAAAGAGGCTTAGACAGGTTAAATAACTTGCCCAAGGACACGAGCTCTTAAGAGGCCCTGCTGAGATTTAGATGTGATCCAGGTCAGAGTCTCTCTCGTAAGTATGTTACATGCCAGCTGAAGCTCCTCCTCAGATCTGACTCAGAGCCTGATTGCTCTTGCTTTATAAGCACTCCTAACAAACCAGGAGCTGGTTCTGTGGCCCTCAGCAGAGCAGTAGTGCAAAGGAATCACAGAAACCCAGGGCACTGCTGCCTCGGTGCTTCTGAGTCAACTGCCTTCCGATCTGGGGGCTGGGATGACGTTTGCACCTGGGGAAGTGCCTCAGGGCTAAAAGGGGTGCTGAGTGGTAAGGCAGGCTCCATCTTCAGAAGTGCCCTCAGTACTTGGGGCTCCTCTCCCAGCCCCTCCGCAGGATGACAGCCCGGGGCCGGTCTACTTCCTGGACCCGAAGGTTACCCGTTTTGGCCGCAGCTGTACCCCTGCCTACTCCATTCAGGGCCGGGGCAAGTGTCGGGGTGAGTATCTGAGCTATGCAGCCACACAAGGACCTGCCTTTCAGGGTTTCAGGAGATCTTCTGTCCTGTCCTCCCATTCCTTCCCATCTTTGAAGTTCTTAGAACTCCAGAGTCTTTGGAATAATAAAATCCAATGGACTCAGATAAGCAGCCACAACTCCAGTGTCCATGGGGCCCCTGGGAAAACCTGGAGAAGTGAAAGTGAGCCAGTGTCACAGTGACCCCGTACATGTGTGGTGCCACAGAGGCAGCTGGCATTGGCATAAGGAGACAAGAATGTGTGGTGGGGACTGTGGCATATTGCAGCAATCCCCTCCCAGTCTCCCAGTGACCAGTACTGATTACGTTCCCCCATCCATCCCTTCCTTACCTTTTGACCTGTTGCTCATTTATTATTTATTATTTATCCATCCACTTCAGCTCATTTATTATATCATCCTTTCATCAATAGGTCCATTCATGAATCATCTATAATCATTTCATCCACCAAATAACCCACCTACCTGTCTATCCATCCTCCATCTACTCATCCATCCTTCATCCATTTATCCTCTGTTTACCCATCCACTGACCCACTCATCTATTCATCCATCCTAATCCACCCATCCACCCTTCATCCATCCATCCTCCACCTGCCCATCCACCCCACCACTCATCCATCCATCAATTCACGTATCTATCCATCCATCCATCCATGAATCCTTCCTTCTACCCACCAACTGATCCTTCCATCAACCCATCTATCTATATATTCATGGATCTTTCCATCTACTCCCTCACCCAACCATTCATTCACTCATCCACTCAGATAAATATATATTAAGTCACCTGCTGGGGAGTGGGAGTAAATTTAACATTCCTTGTTTTTTATGAGATCTAGTGGTGGAGTCAGACCCAGGTGTGGACCTACCTTCCCACCTCAGTGGGGTCAGGTCTTGAGAGAGAGGAAGACCTAGGCCAAAGTTATCCCAGGAAGGGCTTTGAGGGTCTGCCTAGAAGGACGGCCTGGGGAAGGCATTGAATGAGACATGGAAGGCTGAGGGTTGAGCTTGGGCAAAGTGCTGGAGGCTTGGAAATCCATCTGTGTCCATGGAGGGTGAGAAAGGGAGAGAAATGCCCCAGGGCTGCTTGAGAAGAGTCATGGGCTCCAGGATGCCTGTGGGCTAGCAGGAGCCATGGAAGGCCTTTGACTGTTCAGTGCCAACCTTCCTTCCCTGCTCTCTTAGATTTGGAGGTGACACCAGGCCCTGGGGCCTACAGCCCAGAGAAGGTGCCCCCTGTGCATCATCGGACTGCCCCAGCTTTCACCCTGGGCTCCCGCCTCCGCCCGAAGCCCCTGGACACCTCAGTCCCTGCCCCCAATGCCTACACCATGCCCCCTCTCTGGGGCTCTCAGATCTTCACTAAGCCCAGCAGCCCCAGCTACACAGTGGTGGGCCGCACACCCCCTGTCCGTCCCCCACAGGATCCTGCCAAGATACCTGGCCCAGGCCAGTACAACAGCCCAGACCCCGACACCTACCGTCAGCGCCAGCCTGCCTTCACCATGCTGGGGCGGCCGCGTGCCCCACGGCCCCTGCAGGAGACACCTGGCCCTGGCACCCATAGCCCCGAGCAGGTCACAGTGAATAAAGCCAGGGCACCAGCGTACACCATGGGCATCCGCCACTGCAAACGGGCCTCCACCATGGCTGCTGCCACCACACCCTGATGGCCTGCAGGGTGCAGGCTGCCGGCTGCCCAACTGCCCCTCCTGGGCTAGGTCTCAATTTCCTGTGCTGTGAAGGGGGTATGGGCAGGCCTCTCATGGGTCCTGACTTTGGCTGGAGGGGCTCAGAGAAGCTAGCAGGCCACATTTTCTGAATGGTCTGAGGTCCTTCTGGGTCACTTGATTCTTCTAGTCCCAGGGGGTTGTGACCCTGTGGCCCTGCGCAGAATGCAGGGCGAGTCTCCTTCCAATGCCCCAGTTTCTTCTCTCCCGGTCACACCAGGCCAAACCAGTGTCAGGGAAAGGGACACTCTTCAACCTTCCCCAGTAGCTGGCTGGAGATGGAGCTTCCTGTGTCCTAGAACTCAGCGTCCAGCCCTACTAGGGCCTGGGTCCTCATCACCGTTGGCCTCTTCTCTGCTTTGCATGGAAGTGTGGCTGCCACGACTGATCCCAGCTGGAAAAACTCAGGCTGGAAGCAGCCCTGAGGCCCTGCCCTCCAAACTTCACACCCTAGAGTTGTTTGCCAATAAACTTCAGCCCTAGAGCTGTCAACATCATACATGCTGGTTCACTTAATGTGTCTATTAACAGTACAGAAAGGAGACCTGAATACTGTCTCCCAGAGCCAGACTTATAGCTCTCCAGCCCCCAGGGGGTCTGGACAGGACCAGAGGAGAGACCTAGGGCTGGGGGAGGCCAGAGATGGAACCAGGGTTTTGAGTGGGGGTAGCCAGATAAAATTCCTGGAAGAGGAAACATTGAAGCTAGGTTTTGAAGGATATATAGGAGTTTGATGTATTCTAATATCTGTTATCAGTAGGTTCCAGATATTGATAAAGATCATCTAAGCTTCATAGCAACTAAGGGGGCAGGTGATGTTTACCAAGAAGAAATGGAGCTTCAGGGAGACTGAACCCGTAACAGTCGGGTGCCAGGATTTGACCCCTGGCTATTGGGCTCTCTTCCTGCCACTCTGGGGACAAGAAAGAAACATACTTATGGTACATGTGACCAGGCCCTCTTTGTTCCAGGCAGTGTATGGTACTTAGGTCCACTCCTTACAAACCCCACATCCAGAGAGACATTAATCCAGAAACTTGGGAGGACAGAGGCTGCCATAGGGCCTCCATGGAGGGGGTACTGCTGGGCCACAGGGGTTGGTGGTGGGCTCAGTTGTCTCCTCACCCCATTGTCTTAGTCTGAGGCTGCCATATCTATGATACACTCCCCTTTCCTCAGCCAGGTGGACACACACCTGGACAGACATCTGGATGCCCCCTCGCCATATATCTGGGCCTGCACCTACACCTCCACGCACTCCTCACACCTGCACACAAGACCCAAACCTCACACAACCCACAGGAGCACAGACTTAAATGAAGACAGCACACAAACCCACATGTGGGCTAGTGACCCTGCAAACGTCACACCCACACTCAGATACGAGGGCCAGAGGGCCACGGCCCTCCACCCGCCCCTCTCAGGAGGACACAATAGGGATCACTGTCTGACACTCGCTGGCTGCATCTCCCAGCGGGCCAATCGCTGCCGTGCTTGCATCCCCTCCCCCACTCCTCCCCAACTCCTCCTGCGGTTCCAGGCTGTGATCTCATTTCTCTGATTTATCGATCGGCTCCAGGCAGCCTCACCCCTTCTTCCCCACCTGCCAGAGCCTCTCGGACCCCTCCCTTTGTTTCCTGGCAATCAACCCCATTTGGGATGGGGCGGAGCAGGGGAAGGGGGTTATCTGGCTAAGAACAAAGTCAGGAGGCGGGTCCTGGGGTGAGCGTGACTCCCCGTTTCCCTGTGCAGAAGGAATCAACCTGAGGCCCGGGCGGGGTAGGCCTGTCTCAGAGACTGATAAAACAACTGGCCTGCGTGGCTCAGGCCCAAGAGCTCAGACGAGCTAATGAAGGAAAGGGATCCCCAGAAATTGAGGGGATTTCAGCCTGCTGCACTGAGCTGCAGCCTGAGAAGTTGAGACTAGGGACAAGTAGCAAAAGGAGGGAACCAGCTCTGCTCTGAGTCCTCCTCCCAGACACGGTACTCCAGCCTTTGAGTCTCTGCTGTGCATCCTCGGGAGGCCCCTTCCCCTCCCAGGCCTCAGTTTGCTCATTTGGAAATAGAGTAGGGCATGATATTGAGGAACCTCCTGGCTGGGTCAGTGGAGAGAAATGGGGCTGAGCTTAGGGTTTGGGGTTCTCTCATTCCCTGGCTGTGCCTCCGCCAGGCCTTAGATTCCCCATCAGTCAAAGGGAAGGAAAGGTGGTGATCTCCAAGCTTTGCCCAGCTCTGCCCTTCTAGGAACTTGGGTGGGGAGCCGGTGTGGAGGGGCGCGAAGTGGGGAGAGTCGCTCACGACGTCCTAGTTTGAAACCTCCCTCTCTCCTTGGCTATCGGTTTGGGGCCACCACTCGATGCTGTTGGAAGGCCTCAGTTTCTCCAGCCTCCCGGTCAGACGCCAAGACACCGAGGGTCGGGGTCCCAGGGGTGCAGCCCCCCGCGGCTGCGCGCTGGGTCGGGCGGATGACATCACCGGACCGGGGGCGGGGAGGGAGTGAGAGGGAACCGGAGGGCCTCCTCCGCTCCAGGCGCAGCGCCCGGTCGGGCTCGGTCCGGCGGCCGCGGCCATGACGCAGGGTCCGGGCGGGCGCGCGCCCCCCGCTCCCCCAGAGCCCGAGGCGCCCACCACCTTCTGTGCACTGCTGCCGCGCATGCCGCAGTGGAAGTTCGCGGCTCCGGGAGGCTTCCTGGGCCGCAGCCCAGCCGCGGCGCGGGCGGCTGAAGCTGCGGAGGTCGTCGACCCCCAGCCGGAGCCCGCAGGCGCGGCGAGCGTCCCGGCCCTGGCGGCCGCCGTCCTTGGTGCCTGCGAGCCACGCTGCGCCGTGCCCTGTCCCCTACCGGCTCTTAGCCGCTGCCGCGCCGCAGGGCGGGGGCCAAGGGGCGCGCGGGGGCCGGCGGGGCCCCCAGACGCCGCCGCCGCGGAGTGGATCCGCAAGGGCAGCTTCATCCACAAGCCAGCACACGGCTGGCTGCATCCCGACGCTAGGGTTTTGGGGCCCGGGGTCTCCTACATCGTGCGGGTGAGTGCACTGGCCGGGATCTGCGTATCCCGTCCTCCAGACTCTCGGGCACTGGGGTTCCCCTCCCCCAATGTTTCTCTGGGATTCCAGGGATCCCGAGAGCCAGATGTTCCCACACCATCTTTCCTCGTCTCCCCACCACCCGGACCCCATCTCTAGCCTGCGCTTCGCTGCTGCCCCCACCTAGGAGGCGCTGGGGTCCAGGTTCCCACGGAATCACGTGGGGAGGGGCGGGGAGTGGGTGGCAGGTGGGACAGGCATACGCATGCGCAGGTCGAACACTCTTCCCCAGCCATTTGGGTGGGAGAGTAGAGTGAGGATGTGGTGGGGGCATTGTGCTACTTGGGTCCCCCAAGAAATGCTCCATCACAGACAACGGAATAGGGCCCTGCCGAGATCTTGACCTGAGATAGATGGGGGGTATGGGAAGGGGTATTTTAAGGGGTCGCACTTGGACAGACCCCAGGATTCCCCAGGATTCTGTATGTCAGGCTATAGGGACTTCGAATGCGATTAAAGAAACCGGCCTTTTTTATTTATCTTGGATTTTTATAATACATGTATTATCTGAACCTTTTCAAACATACAGAAAACTTGAGTGAGTGGGTTGCCCATGTACCTCCACCAAGGACAGCTAATATTTACCTCTGTTCAATATATCTATCACTATATATAGTTTGTGATAAACCATTTGAAAGAAGACTACAGGTGTATGATGCTCACCATTGAGTACTACCTCTGGTCTTCTGGGCTGTTTTCCTAAAATTACAGTTGATTATTGCACCTAGAAAAGTGATCAGTGATTTCAGAATGCTTGTTGGACATGGGGCAGTATTCCCATCTCCCCAGCTGGCTCTCTAGGACCAGAGACATTTTTGCATTTGGTCGTTATGTGTCTTTGCATTTTCTTGAAGGCCACCCCCCCCCACTGCTTGTTCCCCTCTTTCTATCCTGGTTTGAGTATCGTCCCTCCAAAATTCATGCACTTTAGGAATCCATGGATGTGACCTTGTTTGGAAATAGCATCATTAAATATGATCAAGTCATGATGAGGTCTTGCTGGATTGCATTGGTCCTAATCTAATGATCTGGTGTCTTTGTAAGAAAAGGGAAATTTGGGGCCATGCCTGTGGCTCAGTGGGTAGTGCACCAGCCCCATATACCAAAGGCGGCAGGTTCAAATTTGGCCCTGGCCAAATTGCAATAAAAAAATAGCTAGGCATTGTGGAGGGCGTCTGTAGTCCCAGCTACTTGGGTGGCTGAGGCAAGAGAATCACCTAAGCCCAGAAGTTGGAGGTTGCTGTGAGCTGTGACGCCATGGCACTCTACCAAGGGCGATAAAGTAAGGCTCTGTTTCTACACACACACACACAAAAAAAAAAAAAAAAAAAAAAAGAAGAAGAAGAAGAAGAGGGAAGTTTGGCAGAGGAGAAGGCCAAAGAAGGCAAAGGCAGACTCAAGTGGTAGCCACAAGCCAAGGGACACCTAAGAAGCTGATTGCAGACACTCACTCCTGTCTTTGTGGTCCAGACTGGCAGCATCAAATTGTCTGGGATACTGCAAAACCTCAGTCCCTACTCCAGACCTGTGGGATTGGAACCTGTCTGAGTAGGCTTTAAGGGCTGAGTGTTCCATTGCAGATGGGCCCTACCTGCTGGGTCTGGCTGTTTCTTGTAATGTCATCTAGCTTGCTCTTCTGTCCTTTTCCCTGTGTTCTGGCAGTTTGTTCTTTAGTTTGTTATGTATAGATTAGCTTGTGATTGACTGGAGAACGGTTGGAAACAATGTTTCACGGAGGATGCTGGGGGCTTCCTTCACACCACTTCCCATCAGGAAAAGTCACATCTGTCCGTTAGCTGTGGCTGTAGGATTTAGAAGATTGAGAATTCAGATACTATAGTTGTTAGGGTTCAGGATAGTGGGTTATAATAATTGTGATTTTTTTCATTAATGCAGCAAATGTTTGATGTATGCCCATGCCTGTCAGGTACAGATGAGGAGTAGAAAATGAGAAAGATTTGGTCCCTACTTTTAAGGAGCTTGGCTTCTAGTGGGAGAGAAAGGCAATAAATAAGTAAGAGAACAAATAAATGGGGAGATAGCAGGTACTGGTAGAGGCTCAGCTAAGGTGAGAGAATGTTATGTATGGATTAGGGTGTGATGTCAGAGCAGGAGACTGGGTGGCTACTTTAGCTGCAGTGGTCAGGGAAGGCAGCTCTCAGGAGGTGATATTTGAGCTAAGCCCTGAAGCTTTGGAATCCTCGGACATGAAATGATTGGGGAAAGCATTCTAGGGAGGGGACCAGCAAGTGCAAAGGGCCATTGGCAGGGAATGAACTCAGCATGTTTGTATAACAGTGAGGAGGTGTGTGTGACTGGAGCTTATGAGAGAGAAGCAGGAGAGATTTGTGGGCTGTGGTGAGAAGCTTGGGTTTGGATGGTTTTAAGCAGGGGTGATGGGGCAGAGTTTGGAGGCTTTTTGTTGTTTGTTTTTTTGAGACCGAGTCTCATTCTGTCACCCTGGGTAGAGTGCCATGGCATCATTGTAGCTCATAGCAATCTCAAACTCCTGGATTCAAGCAATCCTTTTGCTTCAGCCTCCTGAGTAACTGGGACTACAGGCATGTGCCAGTATGCCCAGCCAGTTTTTTCTATTTTTTTTTTTTTTTAGAGACAGAATCTTACTTTCTTGCCCTTGGTAGAGTGCCATGGTATCACAGCTCACAGCAACCTCAGACTCTTGGGGTTAAGCAATTCTTCTTGCCTCAGCCTCCCAAGTAGCTGGAACTACAGGCACCTGCTACAACACCTGGCTATTTTTTGTTGCAGTTTGACCAGGGGTGGGTTTGAACTGCCACCCTTGGTATATGGGGATGCCGCCCTACTCACTGAGCCACAGGTGCCACCCTATTTTTTTTTTTTTGAGACAGAGTCTCACTATGTCATCCTGAGTACAGTGCTGTGGCATCACAGCTCGCAGCAGCCTCAAACTCTTGGACTTAAGGGATTCTCTTGCCTCAGCCTCCCAAGGAGCTGGGACTACAGGTGCTGCCACAACACCCCTTGCTATATTTTTGTTGAAGTTGTCACTGTTGTTTGGCAGGCCCTGGTTGGCCGGGTTCGAACCTACCAGCCCCAGTTTATGTGGCTGGCGCCCTAGTCACTGAGCTACAGGCACCGAACTTAGTTGCTTCTATATTTAGTACAGATGGGGTTTTACTCTTGCTCAGGCTGGTCTCAAACTCCTGAGATCAAGCAGTCTACCTGCCTGGGCCTCCTGGAGTGCTATGCTATAATTATAGGCATTAGCCACTGTGGTTGGCTGGAATTTGGAGTTTTAAAAGATCTTTCTAGTGGCCTTAGTGAAAACAGCAGTAAGAGAGGGGAGGGATCTGAAAGGGCAGCAAAGAGCCAAGAAGAGATGATCGTGGCCTGGTCCAGGGAGATGTGGGAGTGGAGAGAACAGTGGTGCCTGTGTGGAAAGGGAGCCCAGAGGAGTTTCTGATTGATGGACCAGGGGCTCTGGCCCTGGCTGGCCAGAAAGGGAGGGCCCCTGGAGTCTGAACCAGCCTCGGGTTCCACCTGGGAACTTCTGTCTCCTGGTACCTACTCACTGCAGGCATAGTGAGAGCCAGAATTCTCTCCTGGTTTACAAAGATGTGTGAGGTCCAGGCAGGGGTCATTAGGACCTCAGTCGCACAGAGAATGTTATGTGTGGATTAGCAGTCTGAGTGAGGCTCTTCCTCCCTAGAGCCAACGTGCCATATCTGTTTGCAGGTGGGGAAACTGCGGCACTGAGAGGCAGAGTTGTGTCTGAGGTTGCTCAGTGAAAATCCAGGACCAGAACTCAAAACTAAGACTCTTCCCCTGGGAGACTACTTACATACCAGTGTGGCCAGCAGAATAATGGCCCCCAAATGTCCCTGTTATAACCTCCAGAAGCTGGAGATACGTTCCTCCACATAGAAGGGGACTGGGGATCTGGGCTAAATTCTCCTCACTGATCTGAGGTTTTCCAACCATTCTGTAGATGAGGAAGCTGAGGCATTCAGAGAACCTGCCCAGGAACCCTCTCCTGGGACTGTTACAGCCCTTGCAGTGCCGTTGGCCAGGTTTGGTCACCACAAACCTGGCTCAAAGCAGCTCAGAGCTGAAGGGATATTGATTGTCTCTTGGAAGAAGCCCCCAGATCACAGCTCAGTGACTTCTTAATGGATATAGGTTGTTGCCATCTGTCCTGGGGTGAGCAGTGTCCCTACATTCATGCCCACCCAGAACCTCAGGATGAGACCTTATTTAGAAATAGTGTCTCTGCAGATGTCATTGGTTGAGATGAGGTCATCCCAGAGTAGAGTGGGCTCTGATCCAGGGACTAGTGTCCTCATAAGAAGGCTGAGTGAAAAAAGAAGATGGCTGAGTGAAGATACACAAGGACATGGCTGAATGACAATGCAGGCAGAGATCAGATCGGTGTAGCCATATGCCAAGGGATGCAGAAGACTGACAGCCACCACCAGGACCTGGGAGAGGCTCCTAGACAGAGCGTGTTCCTGCACATACTTTGTTCTTGGACTTGTGGCCACCAGCCCTGTGAGAGAGCACATTTCTGCCATTTTAAGCCACCCAGTTGGGGGTAATTTGCTAGGACCTTACTGCAGACTCATGCACCATCCTTGACGCTTCTGTTCTGTATTGAATCAGCTTCTCTCTTGGCCAGAAGACTGTGGTCCTGCAGAAAAGAGCTCTCTCTTTCTGTGTATCTCCTTCAATGAGTAAGGACACCTTTCCCCGTAAGTCCCACAGGCTTCCCTCAGGTCTCACTGGCCATAACTGCCCCACAGAACTTTCTCTGTCAGACTGTGCAGCAGAGTAGCTGCCAGTCTTTTGTGGGTTCTGGGCCTTGAAATGTGGTTTATGCAACTGAAGACATAAATTCTTAATTTTATTTAATTTTAAGTTAAGTTTAAATAGTCACACGAAACAAATATTGTTTACCTCATTCCCACAGCTCGTTGGCTAGACGTGGCAAACTCCACTCACGACAGGCAACCAAACTGGCTTAAACCAGTGATGAACAGAGTGTGGTCTTCAGACCAGCAGCATCAGTGACATCTGGGAACATCTTACAAATGCAGATTCTTGGGCTCCACTCCAGGCCTGCTCAGGGAGTAGGCCCAAAAATCTGTGCCAACCAAGTGATTCTGACACATGCTGGGAGCTGAGAACCTCTAGCTAAAGCAGACTGTTTGCCGTCCTGTTGGATTAACTACTACTTATTTATAACAAGCATTTTGTAACCTTCCATGCCTGAAATAAAGTCCAAATATGTCTGTAAAAGCTACCTGCACATTTATTCCCCCCTAAATCAGTATGATGTCCCAGCTATAATAAAAAGGAGAAATGCAATGATAGCAATTCATAATAGCAAAACACAGTGATCGCTTGTTTCAGTGTGTCAGTGTGCAGGCTTTGCTCTCCTAGAAGGACAGACGGAGGCTTGTACCTTCATGAAGTCTTGGTTCATATGACAGCCACAAATGGAGCAGGTGAGGGTGTTATTCCAGCACCTCAGATACCATGACCTGAGTCAGTGCAAATGAAGTGATTTCTGAAAATAGTAAGCAAAATGAATCTTCTGTCGATTTATATAATAGTTTCATTAAATTCCTGTATATTAAAACCATGTCAAAAGTTAAACATAGAATTACCATAGAAGCCAGCGATTTCTCTTCTGTGTATGTATCCCAAAGAATTGAAAGCAATGACTCAAAGAGATACCTGCACCCCCATGTTCATAGCAGCACTATTCACAACAGCCAAAAGGTGGAAACAATGCAAGCATCCACGGAAGGATGAATGGATCAACACAACACAGTTCATCCATACGCTGGAATATGGATCAGCATGAAAAGGAAGAAGGCTCTGACACACGCTACCATGTGGATGGACCTTGAGGACATCATGCTCGGTGAAAGAAGCCAGACACAAAATGACAAACACCATGTGATTCCACTCATAGGAGGTCCTTAGAATTGTCAGATTCACAGAGTCAGGAAGTGGAATAGTGGATGCCAGGGGCTGGGGAGGGGTATAGGGAGTTAGTGTTTCATGAGGACAGAGTTTTGGTGGGGGAAGAAGAGAAAGTCGTGGAGATGGAGGGTAGTGATGGTTGCATAGCAATGTGAATGTACTTAATGCCATTGAGCTGTGCACTGAAAAATAGTGAAATGGTAAATTTTATGTTATTTTACCACAATAAAAAAGTAAACAAACAAAAAATGCCATAATATCTTGTGTTGGGGGAAAACGGAGTTAAATAAATGTGATATTCATGAGAGGAATGTGAGGCTCCCCTCTGTTTGGAGGCAGGGGTGTTCAGCTTTGCTTTTTTTTTTTGGAAACAATATCTCACTTTGTCGCTTGGTAGAGTGCTGTGACATCATAGCTCACAGCAACCTCAAACTCTTAGGCTCAAGTGATTCTCTTGCCTTAGCCTCCCTATAGCTGGGACTACAGGCACTCGTCACAACACCTGGCTACTTTTAGAGATGAGGGTCTTGCTCTGGCTCATGCTGGTCTAAAACTGGGGAGCTCAGGCAATCCACCGGCCTCGACCTCCCAAGTGCTAGGATTACAGGCGTGAGCCACTGCTCCCAGCCTAGGTGTTCAGCTTTGTGATGACCAATAGTGCCCCACATTTTTGCAGGTCCCCCCAGGCCAGCACTTTGAGGAAAAGTATTAACCCACCCAGGAGTTGCAGCTGGTGATTGGGAGGACATCCCTACAGAAAGGCAGAGCGGATGGCATCAGCTCAGCATGTCAATTGAGGGTATCTGTGATGTTGTAACTTGAGTGAACTTCAACAAAATTGTCTTGAAATAATTCCAAACTTAGGCAAAAAAAAAAAAAAAAGGAATAGTAGACTAAGTAGTATTTCTGTAAGTTTGAAATTTTATCAAGATGAAAAGTTAGGCTCGGCTCAGGTAGCTCAGCAGCTAGGGTGCTGGCCACATATACCAGGACTGGTGAGCTCAAACACAGCCCAGGCCTGCCAAACAACAATGACAACTACAACAAGAAAATAGCCGGGCATTGTGGTGGGCACCTGTAGTCCCAGCTACTTGGGAGGCTGAGGCAAGAGAATCGCTTAAGCCCAAAAGTTTGAGGTTGCTGTGAGCTGTGATGCTGCAGCACTCTACCGAGGGCAACATAGTGAGACTCTGTCTCAAAAAAAAAAAAAAAGGTAAAAAGTTAGCAGAGAACCCACTAGAACACAGAATTCCTATGTATCGGTTACCTAGATCACCATTACTGACATTGTGCCACATTTACTGTCATTCTCTCTGTGTGTAAATTTTTGTTATTCCTGATGAACAATTGAAAAAAAAAGTTGCAGCTGAGGCTAGGCTTGGTGGCTCATGCCTGTAATCCTAGCACTCTGGGAGGCCTAGGCCAGGTGGATTGCTCGAGTTCAAGAGTTCAAGATCAGTGTGAACAAGAGTGAGACTCTGTCTCTATTAACAATAGAAAAACTAGCCAGGTGTTGTGGTGAGTGCCTATAGTCCCAGCTACTCAGGAGGCTGAGGCAAGAGGATTGCTCAAGGCTAATACTTTGAGGTTGCTGTGAACTATGATACCATGGCACTCTACCCAGGGCAACAGAGTGAGACTGTCTCAAAAAAAAAGAAAGGAAGGGAGGAAAAAGTTGCAGCCATGAGTCCCCTTTACCTTTAAACATATCAGAATATATGTTCTAAGGATAAAGATTCTTTCCTGTGTAACCACAGTGTAATTAACAAAATCAGGAAATTTAGCATTATTATAATGCTACCAAATTTTTAGTCTATGTGCAAGTGTAACCAATAATGCCTTTCAGGGCAACTTTTGTTTTCCCATCCCATGTTGCACTTGGTTGTCTGGGCTCTTTAATTGTCTCACACTGGACAGTTGCTCAGTCTTTCTGTGGGTTTAGTGAGGCTGATATTTGCAAGGAGGGCACACCAGTTGCTTGCAGGCCATCCCCCAAGCTGTGTCTGTTTGGTGTTTGCTTACAGCTGTGTGGAGGTGGCTATTTTTGGCAAGAGGTACAGAGCGTGATGTGTCTTTCCTGGCCATTATGTCAGGAGGCCCAGGGTATCTGGTGCTAGAAACTTTGATCATTTTGTGTCCTGGGGGTGAACAGTATCCCCAAAACTCATGTCTAACTAAACCTCAGAATTTGGCCTTATTTGGAAAAATTACCTTTGCAGATGGAATTAGTTAAAATGAAGTGCTAGAGTAGGGTGGGCCCTAATCCAACGGCTGTGGTCCTTATAAGAAGAGGGAAATTTGGACACAGACACAGAGGACATGACTGTGTAGACATGGCTGTATGGAGATGGAGGCAGAGACAGGAACAATGTGACCACAAGCCAAGGGATGCCTGGCAGTCCCCAGGAGCTGGGGGAGGAAGGAGGATCCTTTCTTGGAGCTGGTTGGGAGTATAGCCCTACCCACACCCAATCTCAGACTTCTGGGCTCCAGGACTGTGAGAGGACAGATTCCCATTGTTATAAGTCCCATCCCCCTAGATTGTGGTCATTTGTTACAGCAGCCCTAAGAAACAAATTGACTCAGTTAAGGTGACATTTCTCCTTGGCAGAGATAGCACTTATTTCCTTTAAAATTAGAAAGTGTCTGTGGGGACTTGACGAACTGAGATAACATGAGGGTGGACAGTTAAGTTCATGAACTCATCCTAGGGAAAGTGCTACATACCTCATTGTTGAATATCACTATTGTCACCTTCAAAGTACTCCCCTTGAGAAGCAATGCACCGAACCTAGTGCCTAGTTCACCCTTCAAGGCATTTTTTCTAGGATGAATTCAGAACTTAATTGTTAGACCTGTCACATACAGTGAAGTGCATAAAGCAATCTCAAGCAAGTATGCAGCTCAAAGGTTTGCATTGTCACCCTGTGGACCACATCCAGGCCAGGCTCTGCTGGTTTTCAGCCCAAGGCTGCCCATGGCACTCCTGGTCAGCAGAGGTTACCAACACCCGGTCCCCATCACCATAGTTGGTTTTGTCTGTTCTTGGATGCTGTAGGATAGAGAGATTTTGAGATTGTGCAGGTTTCTTGGT
Organism: Galagoides demidoff; assembly: GCA_963574575.1. Classification (NCBI taxonomy): domain Eukaryota; kingdom Metazoa; phylum Chordata; class Mammalia; order Primates; family Galagidae; genus Galagoides; species Galagoides demidoff. The sequence goes on along the minus strand of CAUYQV010027665.1, from coordinate 11,437 downwards.
TCCCAATAAGCTTTCACTCATTTGCTTTAGCAAAAGCTTAAGTTTTTTTTTTTTTTTGAGGCGGAGTCTCACTTAGTAGAGTGTTGTAGTGTCATAGTTCACAGCACCTTCTAACTCTTGGACTCAAGCAATTCTCTTGCCTCAGCCTCCCAAGTAGCTGGGACTACAGGTGCCTGCCACAACACCTGGCTACTTTTAGAGGCAGAGTCTTGCTCTGGCTCAGGCTGGTCTCCATCCTGTGAGCTCAGGCAAGCCACCTGCCTCTGCCTCCTACAGTGCTGGGATTACAGGTGTGAGCCACCTCACTGGCCAAAAGCTTAAGATTTTTGTGTGAATGGACACCTTTCATTTGAATAATTTATTTTAATGGATACTGGGAAAACACTGTTAGGCACCAAACCAGGGGTTTGTAATAATAATATGTGGTTTCCTCTTTTTCTCATATAAAATTTTAAATATTGAGATATAATTCACATACCATGCTTAAGTATCCTGTCTTTGTCTCATAAGGACCCCAGTCATTGGGTTAGGGCTCACCCCCAATCCAGGATGACATCATTTCAATATCCTTAACTTAATAAGATCTGAAAGACCTCTTTTCCAAAGAAGATCTCATTCACAGGTTCTGGGCATTAGGATGTGGACGTTTCTTTTTTAAGGACACTATTCAAACCACTATGGCTGGTGTTCAGAGAGTTTGTGATTCTAGGTCAGAGGTCAGATTCATTGGCAGGCCCAAGGCTGAATTTGACTTTTGACCTTTTGTCTCCCACTTTCTATTTAAAAGAACTCATTTGATTGCCAATGGTCTTAGTCTATTTGGGTTGCTATGACAAAGTACCATAGACTGGGAGGCTAATAAACAATAGAAATTTATTTCTCACAGTTCTGGAGGCTGGAAGTCCAAGATCGAGGTGCTGGGAGACTCAATGTCTGATGAGGTCCTTCCTTACAGAGGGCTGACTTCTCACTGTGTCCTTGGATGGTGGAAGAGTGAGGGCTGTCTTCTGGGTCCTGATCCTATGGGGCACTAATCCTATTCATGAGGGTGGGGCCTTCATGACCTCATCAGCTCCCAAAGGTCCTGTCTCCAAATACCCTCACATTAGGGATTAGGTTTCAACATAGGAATTTGGGGGAGACACAAACATTGAGACTGTAACACTAACATTTACAGATTGGGGAGTTCCCACATAAATCTCTGGGTTTCTGGTCTTTCTTTTTTTTTTGGCCTGGGCTGGCTTTGAACCCACCACCTCTGTTATATGGGGCTGGCACCCTACTCCTTGAGCCACAGGTGCTGCCTGTTTTCTGGTCTCTTTTTTTTTTTTTTTTTTTTTTTGAGACGGAGCCTCAAGCTGTCCCCCTGGGTAGAGTGCCATGACATCACAGCTCATAGCAACCTCCAACTCCTGGGCTCAAGCGAGTCTCCTGTCTCAGCCTCCCAAGTAGCTGGGACCACAGGTGCCTGCCACAATGCCCGGCCATTTTTTTTGGTTGCAGCCATCATTGTTGTTTGGTGGGCCCGGGCTGGGGATTTGAACCCGCCACCTTAGGTGTACGTGGCTGGCGCCTTAGCCGATTGAGCCACAGGCGCCGAGCCCTGATTTCTGGTCTCTTTACAAAAAATCAGATGGTCTGGCAAAACTGAACCCTTCTTGGGCATGGGGGGGCGGTTTGCTGAGGTCCTGCCACTTCCTGTAGTGCCATGGAAAGCAGGGCAGATTCCAGCGCCCAAGGGTGGAGGCTCAAGTCCCAGCTCTGGGCCTATAAGCTGTGTGACTTCTAGCAGTTATTTAATCTCCCTGGGTGTCTACTCCCTGGGGGGCAATTACTGCCCTGTAGCATATGGAACTGGGTAGAGTGGATTAAAGGGTAATGTACACAGTGTACTTATAGCAGAGCTGGTGTATGAAAAGTGTCAGCAATGGGCTTGGTGCCCATAGCTTAGCAGTTAGAGCACTGGCCACATACACTGGAGCTGGTAGGTTCAAACTTAGCCCAGGTCTGCTAAACAACAATGACAACTACAACAAAAAAATAGCTAGGCGTTCTGGTGGGCTCCTGTAGTCCAGCTACTTGGGAGGCTGAGGCAAAAGAATCACTTAAGCCCAAGAATTTCAGGTTGCTGTGAGCTGTGATGCCACAGCACTCTACCAAGGGTGACAAAGAAAGACTCTGTCTCTTAAAAAAAAAAAAAGAGTCATCACCACACTGGACCTCACCTTACCTGCCTGATCCTGCAGGGACTGAGTTTGCAATTCCTATTCTCACATCTCTCATGAGCTGCTGTGGGCCAGAGAGGGTTAGACTCCCTATCTCTCCTGGGCACTTAGGTTGTGGCCCACACACCCCATAGTTCATCCAGGGACAGGCTGAGGCATGCAGGTGGGTTCTGGCTGCACCAAAAGGGCTGAATGTTAATTAGGGGGGAGCGTGGGGCAGGAACATGAATTAGGAACCCCTACACTATGGCCATAGAGCAGACACTGGCTCAGATACTCATGTTAGAGATACATGCTCTGTATGAAGGAAAACAACCACTGGGCAGTGGGTGTGCCTCCAAAGCTGGCTACTCAGTGGAAGAACTAGCTGGGGATAGCAACCATGGCTAATTCCCTTTGTGGTCCTACATGTCTGATGCATGCCTGGCATATAGTACATGCTGATCCATTCATCTTTTTATTCATCCATCCATTCAACCATCCTCCACCTGTTCATCCTCCATCCATTTATCCTCTACACATTCATCCTTCATGCATCCTTCATCCTCCATTCATTTTCCAGCCTCCATCTATCCACCCATCATCCTATCATTCTCCATCCTCCATCCATTCTCCATTCCTCATCCATTCATTATTTGCCTTATGATCTTCTAGCCTTCATCTATACATCCTTTATCCTCTATCCATCCTCTATTTACCCAGTCCTCTATCCTTCATTCATCTTCCATCCACCCATCCATCATCCATCACCCATCCTCCACTGATCCACCCATCCTTCATCCAACCATCCACTCTCCATTCATCCTTCACCCCCCCAATCTATACATTTATCCTCCCATCCAGCCAGCCATCCACCCATCCACCCTCCCTCCCATCCATCCCGCTATCTTCCATCTATTCTCTACTATTCATCCATCCACCCATCCTCCGATCCATCCATCCATCCTCCATCCATTGATCCTCTATCTGTCCATCCATCCTCCCATCCATTTATCCATCCATCCATCCTTCATTCACCCACCCATCCATCTTCCCTCCCTTCCATCCTCCATCCCCCCTCCATCCATCCATCCATCCATCCAACAGAGGATGAGGCAGCTTAATACATTCTCCTGCTTAAAACTCTCTCATGGCTCCCCAACTTGCTCAGGATGAACCCCGAGCCTTTATCACATACAGACCTTGGGTTCTATGGCCTTTGCCTCCTTGCCTACATTCTTGCATCTTTCTTGGTTCCTTGCTCGTTCTGTTTCAACCATGTGGATCCCATGGAGAAGGGTGAAGCCTGGACCAACCCACACAGTCACTTGTATACACACTTGTAGCCCACAGGCTGGTATATCTGTGAGATAAAGCCCTAAAGATGGTGTTGGACAATCAAAACATTTGTGTTCATTATTTTTTAAAAATATGACATAAAATTCATGTTAGAAAATTAACTACTAATCATTTTGTAGTATATAATTCAGTAGCATTTAGTACATTCATAATATTTTGCAACCACTACCTCTTTCTAGTCCCAGAGCTTTTTTTTTTTTTTTTTTTTTTTTTGAGACAGAGCCTCAAGCTGTCTTCCTGGGCAGAGTGCTATGGCATCACAGCTCACAGCAACCTCCAACTCCTGGGCCCAAGCCCGAGTCCCCTGCCTCAGCCTCCCAAGCAGCTGGGACCACAGGTGCCCACCACAACGCCTGGCCATTTTTTGGTTGCAGCTGTCATTGTTGTTTTGGCAGCCCCAGGCTGGATTCGAACCCACCACCCTAGGTGTATGTGGCTGGTGCCCCAGCCACCCGAGCCACAGGCACCAAGCCAGTTCCAGAGCTTTTTCATGATCTCAAGAAACCTATTTCCATGAATAGTCACTGCTCATTCTCTCCCCATCCCTCAGAAGGATGCTAGGGTTGGAAGGACACTGTGGCTGCTACCTCCTGGTCCTTGCCGATCCCCTATGCCTTGTGTCCCTAGTACTGCCTCTTTGAGACTGTGAATCACCTTTCCATGGACATGTTCCTCTGGGCCAGGAGTCAGCAAACTCCCTGTAGAGGGCCAGGTAGGCAATGGCTTGTTCCTGTGGGCCAGACCCTGAGCTGGACATGGATGTTATGGGAGTGAACAAAATTGCCACCATCCCTTTGTGCCTTGGTTTAGGTTGTAGTGAACAGAAAGAGACCATCAAAGAGGGCCAGAGGGTTCAATGAACAGACACAATGGAGCCTCAGGAGGAAAGAACCAGATTCTGAAGAAATCAAAATAGAAAAAACTTACTTAGAGTCAGAGGAGGGGTAATGTTGAAGTTGAGCCTTGAGGTGGAGGAGGAGCTAGTATTAGGAATAGGTGTGGGAAGGTAGGAGGCAGGTGCAAAGGTCCCTGAGGCAGCTGTCTGGAGTTGTCAGGGGACAGAGGAAGGGCTCAGCCTCAGATTGAGCTAGGTGAAGGGCTCATGGAAGAGGGGGACTAGGCTCAGCCTATAGCTGCAGCTGGGTTTTTCCGGGCACTTTGGATCTGCCTCTGACACCTTGTTCTCTCTTTCCCCTTAGTACATGGGCTGCATCGAGGTCCTTCGCTCCATGCGCTCCCTAGATTTTAACACCCGCACGCAGGTGACCAGGTGAGGCTCTGTTCATGTAATGTCATGAAGGGCAGCAGAAGTTGGTGTGGGGACACTTGGACTTCTCACTTGTGGGGTTAGGGAGCAGTGCTGCAGGGTTAGGAGGGGCTGGCAAGCACTGCCCTTGGTTTCACCTGGGCTCTGCTACATGCATCGCAATCACCAGGGCACCCCAGACCTAGGTCTTTCTCAGACTTGTGCTGGTTTCTCCAGGGGTGTTGAGAAGGCCCCAGTACCAGCAGCTTCCTCTGGAACCAGGGAAGAGCAGCAGAAAGGACAGTGACCTCCCAGTGCTCTGAGCTGTCCAGAACAGTCATAAGCATGACTGGATATGAAGCATACTGGATATGACCAAGGCTTATGCAGGGAGGAGACTAACATCTTTTTTCATGTAAAAACTAGTTTATTCCATTCATTATAGGTTTAAAAATTAGTTTGTATATGAATATGTGAGATAAAATTCACCTATCAAATAATTCATCCATTTGAAATGTACAATTCAATACTTTCTTAGTATCTTCACAAAGTTGTGCAACCACTACCTCTATCTAGTTCCAGAACATTCACTCACCCCCCAAAGGATATTCTGTTCTCATTAGCAGCCATCCTATCATCCCTTGGTGAACACAAATCCACTTCCCTTCTCTGTGGATCTGCCTATTCTGGATATTTCACATAAATGGAACCTCACACTGTGTCCTGTGTCTGCTTCTCTCACGGAGCATGATATCCTCAAGATCCATCTATGTTGTAGTCTGTCAGAGCCTCCATACTTTTCATGGCTGAGTGGTATTCCAGTGCATGGATGGATCAAATTATGTGTGTCTATTAACCACCCATTGATGGACACTTGGGTTATTCCTGCTTTGGGGGGTTTGTTATGACTCATGCTCCTCTTAGGACCAGCGGTTTCTCAGACTCTCCCCTACACTGTTTGGTACCTGTCACCACCAAGGCCCTCAGATCTCATTCCTCCCAAGGTACAGGAGGGCTAACATAGGACAGAGGTCAGGCTGGGGGGCCTCCTGCTCACTGTGTCCAATTCCTGGATCTGACCCTGCATCTTTGATGCTGGGTGAAGCCCAGGGACACCCTAGTCACTGGGAAAGAAAGAGGGTGTGGGGTTGGGAGCGGGTATCTGCTTGGTTAAGTAGACAGTCTGAGGGTGGGGCTACCAGTAAGATAGTGGTAGGGGACAAGGGCAGGTCCATCTCCTTAGTGCAAAGTGGGCAGGGATAGCTGCAGGGTGTCGGGGCAAGGCCTAGGGTAGGGCTATCTGCAGGATGTAAGCAGTGGGCAAGTGCCCAGTTCTCTTCCTCCCCTCTACGTGCCCCAGCTCCCTCTGCCTTTTCCCTCCTTCCCCTTCCTTAACCTCCACTCAATGCCTCTCTGAATCATCTTCCTCTCTCAGTTCCTATCCCCCAAGTCCCCCTCCTGTCTCAGGCTCCTCCTCTCCCCAAGTCCCTCACTGACTTCTCCCCACTAAGCTTCTAAGTGCAGCACCTTCCAACCCCAGGGAAGCCATCAACCGACTCCATGAAGCTGTGCCTGGTGTCCGGGGCTCCTGGAAGAAGAAAGTGAGTGAAGGGCTGCTGTGGTTCCCCAGTGGGGCTGGTGGGTACAGTCAGAGACTGTGGGGGTGCGTTGGCCATTCTGGGAGCCTTCTGTGGTCACACCCCACATGGCTGGTCCTCTCTGTGCTCCCCCTCACCCCAGGCCCCCAACAAGGCCCTGGCATCTATCCTGGGCAAGAGCAACCTGCGCTTTGCAGGTATGAGCATCTCCATCAACATCTCCATCGATGGCCTCAACCTCTCTGTGCCTGCCACACGCCAGGTGGGTGCTGCCCCCAGCTCCTCCCTCAGCTCCCCCAGGTCTACAGGACCCCAGCCCCCTCCTGGGATGATCCAGGAATCTTTGGATTCACTCCAAGGTGAAGCTGGGAGAGTGATGGTGGAGTGCAGGGCTGTGTGCAGCAGGTGGCATCATTGTGAATGGTTTATCTGGAAATGTGTGCTGAGGCCCCACTGAGAGCCAGGAGTAGAGGGCACAATTGCTGTCATCATAGCTGGGGTGCTCCTGGCGTAGGGTGGGTGGAGGCACTTATTCTGCTCAGCACTCTGCAGTGCCAGGGACAGCCCCTCCCCAGAGAATGGCCTGGCCACAGATATCCATAGTGCCCAGAGGGAGAGACACTGGCTTCCAATCTTCAAGTGGAAGTAAATGACAAAACTGTACTTACAGAGATGAGAGAATAATTACAAATTCCAAGAAGCATTGTGAAGCCCAGTGAGGGTTGTTCTGAGCACATGTAGGGCACCATGTTCTAGATGGACTTCTGGGAGTGGTAAGGGAATCTGAGGCAGAGGAAGTGTCTTTCAGGGAGAGAAGTTAGCATAGACCATGGTGAGGAGTTTGGGGTTAATCCAGCAGACACAGTCATTCCAGAAAGTTTTAGGCTATGAAGTCTGATGTCACACTGATCTGTACTTGACACTGATAGGGGTCAGTGGAGCAGTGGTCTAGGTGGGCGGTATCTGTGTGCAAGAACCCATGGTGGTCCTGGCCTGCAGGGAAAAGGGGCCAGACTCCTGATAAATTTAAGAGGCAGAACTGTCAGACTCTGCCAATATATTCTCTGTGAGGGCAGGAGAGAGTGCTGGATGCTGCCCAGTTCCTACAGGAAGCTTCTAGCTGAGTAGTGTGAACCCAGGGTAGGGTCCGAAGGAGACCAGGTTGTGGGAGGGTCATCCACATGCTCTATATCTGTCTCTGCCCCAGGTGACCACGGGACACTGAAACTTTTCATTTCAATATATAGGCAGTTGGTTTTCTGGTCTGAGATTCGATAGAGGCCTAGGCTGGGGTTGTATTGACTAGCAAGGCACACACTGTGTAACAAAACAATCCCAAATCTGCAGTAGTGCCTCATCAGTATTTACTTGTGCATCTGTGGGTAGGTTGGAGTCAGCAGATCAAGGTAGGATTTGGCAAGTGGCACTGCTCTGCTCATGTGCCTGATACTTCTCCTGGGCAGCACCAGCTCCAGCATCTTCCTTTAAGGCAAAGACAGAACTCTGAGAGGTGTCTTGAGGCCCGACTGTACCAGGCACCCCCTCCTCCATCTCATCCTTTTGGAAGTGTGCTCTGTTCTTCTGTGGGAGAGACTGGAAGCCACACATCAAGGGCATGGCTCCCTGGGGGTGGGAAATTGCGGGCAATAAGGCAAGTTACCCCAGGAGTGACCCTCATGGGTGGAATCTGAAGTGTTGGGCATTCTGTGAAGAACAGCTCCAGCTGGCCGTTGGCAAACAGATACCTGGCCTCCAGCATTCCAACTATCCACCTGGTGAGTAAATGGGAATGTGGGAGGCTGGGGGATGTGGACCTCATACCCATGTGATGGCTGGGAGCCTACTGCCAAGGGAGAGGAGGAGCAGGCTATGCTGGGAGCAGGGTTGCTGAGAGCACTCTTAGGGTGACTTACCTTAGAAGGGGTGTCCTGGAGGGCTATCACAGGTGGCAGGGCTGGTGCTGAGTGAAGAGCAGGAAAGGGAACCGTGGTGGGAGAGCAATGAAGTCAGTCCTGGAGAGGGTGGTAGGGCCATGATGCAGGGCTGGGGCTTATCGAGGAAACATGGGATTCTGGGGCATGCTAGACAGCACCCTGAGGCTGGTGTGGGAGTACACAGTGGCAAAGGAAAGCCAGGGCTCCAGAGAGGAAGCTGGAGACTTATGGAGCTGGCAATGAGCAGCTGTGGGCCATGTCCATGCAGTTACTGTCTCTGCATCATGCCTGCTAGGTATAGACTGGTCATGCCAACCATCCTGCAGACAGGACACTGAGGCTCCAAGAGGATCCTCCTCCCTAGACAAGGGTCAGACAAAGGGAGAGAAGGGACTGGGAAGTAGACATTCTGTGGAAAGAATGGGGGCTCGGCTGGTGGCAGGAGTGCCTGGTGCATGGCTCCACAGTGCACTAGGTCCTGCAGAGACTTGAGTGAAGGGCAATAAATTAGGTGGGGTCATGCGAAAGTATGCAATGTGCATGCAAATCAGCTTATGGGTGCCGTTGGCTGATGGAGTAAGGAGTATGGGGTGGGTGGTGGGCACCCCCCCCATGGCAGTGCCCTCTCCAAGACTGTGTATGTGATCGAGGGTGCAGGCTGTGTGTCCCTGTGTGAGTGTTTGGGTGTCTGTCTGTTGAGGGTGTCTACAGTTGGGGTGGTTTCTCCTCTCTCACATGGCCGTGTGACCTTAGATGGAGTCTGCATACTTCTCAGCCCCCTATCCTGTCCTGCTGGAGCCTCCATGTCCAGCCAGACTCCTAGCTGTCCAGGCTGACACAGGACCCACTGCCATGGTCACCGGTCAGGGGATGTCTCCTCCCCACATCCCTGCACCCCTCATCCCCTCCCTGTGGCCCTGGTCCACCACTGGGACCCAGCCCTCAAGGCAGGCCTTGATCAAGTGTGCGTCCCTTGGCACAGGTCATCGCCAGTCATCACATGCCATCCATCTCCTTTGCATCAGGTGGTGACACGGTAAGGCCAGGGATGGGATGGGTAGATTTGCAGCCTCTTACCCCCTCCAGCTGCAAGACCCTCTAACCTCCCCTAGACCCCACACCCAAGGTTCCCATCCCTCTGCATTGCTGGTGGGGGGAGTGGCTGGACATCCCAAATAGGGTGGCCCAGGTTGGTCCAGCTGGCCCCCGCCCCTCTCCCCCTAGGACATGACAGATTACGTGGCCTACGTTGCAAAGGACCCTGTCAACCAGAGAGGTGAGGCCACTTGGGCAGGCTGGGGTGGGGGCCTGTGACTGGGGGTGGTAAGCTACACAATGGTACCTGACTACCCTCTAGCTTGCCACATCTTGGAATGCTGTGAGGGCCTCGCCCAGAGCGTCATCAGCACCGTGGGTCAAGCCTTTGAGCTGCGCTTCAAACAGTACCTGCACAGCCCCCCCACAGTGGTCATGCCCCTGGACAGGTAACCAGTCCTGCTCTTCTCTGGGTCCTGGAGACAGACCTGGGTCCCTGGGGCAGAGCCCAATGCTGGCTTCTCCAGGCCTGAGGTCTTAGTCTCAAAGTCCCTTGCTCCTGAGTCCCTGAGAACATCACTCAACCAGAGGATCTTTTCCTCATCTGTGAAACTGGGATAAATATGACCCTCACATCTCAGGATTAGGGGAGAGCTGAGTGAGCTGACCCCTCTCTAGCCTGAGGCTGTCAGCTGCTACTGTGTTATAGACACCTCCATCTGGCCACAGAAGATGGGTGACAATGTGGCTAGGTGACAATAAAACTTTATTTATGACTCAGCGCCTGTGGCTCAAGCGGCTAAGGCACCAGCCACATACACCTAAGGTAATGGGTTTGAATCCAGCCCGGGCCTGCCAAACAACAATGACGGCTGCACCCAAAAAATAGCTGGGCATTGTGGCGGGCGCCTATGGTCCCAGCTACTTGGGAGGCTGAGGCAGTAGACTCGCTTGAGCCCAGGAGTTGGAGGTTGCTGTGAGCTGTGATGCCACAGCACTCTACCCAGGGGGACAGCTTGAGGCTCTGTCTCAAAGAAAAAAAACTTTATTTATAAACACAGAAATTTGAACTTCATGTAACTTTCACATGTCACAAAAATATAATTCTTTGAATGTTTTCTCAACCAGTTAGGATTTACAATCTAAAACTATAAGAACCAACCAGTTGTGGTGGCTCATGCCTGTAATCCTAGCACTCTGGGAGGCTGAGGCAGGTGGATCTCCTGAGCTCAGGAGTTCAACATCAGCCTGAGCAAGAGTGAGACGCTGTCTCTACTTAAAAAAATAGAAGAACTAGCCTGATGGGCACCTGTGGTCCCAGCTATTCAGGAGGCTGAAGTAAGAGGATCTCTTAAGCCCAAGAATTTGAAGTTACTGTAAGCTATGACACTATAGCACTCTACCCAAGGCGACAGAGTGAGACTCAAAAACAACAACAACAACAAAGACTGTAAGACTCATTCTTAGGTCATGGCTGGATTTGGCCCCTTTGCTTTAGACACAATGCTATTTACATATCTGTTAAGTATTAGAAATCCAAGTAATGCACTTGATCAGAAATTGAAGCAACAAGAATGTGTATGGGCAGCGTGAGCCTTGTGTCTGCTGCCCACCCAGGCCAAGTAGTGCTATGCACATATGCATCTGCCCCTTACACAGGCACACACATGCCTTGTGCACAGTGCTATCCACCTGCTATAGCTGGGATGCTTTTCTTCATCTGTGCCTCTGGAACTGCCTATGCCTTTTATCAGCTGCAGAATACTCCTCTGTGTGGATGCGGCATAATTTATCTGTTCGATTCCCACCTGAGGGGCAGACAGGTTGCTTCTTCCTTTTTTTTTTTAAATCTTTTTTTTTTTTTTTTGATACGGAGCCGCAAGCTATCACCCTGGGTAGTGTGCCATGGCCTCACAGCTAATAGCAACCTCCAACTCCTAGGCTCAAGCGAGTCTCCTGCCTCCACCTCCCAAGTAGCTGGGGCCACAGGCGCCCGCCACAACGCCCGGCCATTTTTTGGTTGAAGCCATCATTGTTGTTTGGCGGGCAGGGCTGGGGATT
>CAUYQV010027660.1:0-19198 GCA_963574575.1 Galagoides demidoff | reverse complement strand
GGCACCTGTGGTCCCAGCTACTTGGGAGGCGGAGGCAGGAGACTCACTTGAGCCCAGGAGTTGGAGGTTGCTATGAGCTGTGATGCCATGGCACTCTACCCAGGGGGATAGCTTGAGGCTCTGTCTCAAAAAAAAAAAAAGGAAAGTGATGCTGTAGGTATATTTTTCATTCTATCAGCTGCATTTGTTTTAAATAAAACCTTTATGGTTAAAGTTATTCATTTATTTTAGAGACAGAGTCTCACTTTGTCACCCTTGATAGAGTGCCATGGCTTCACAGCTCACAGCAACATCCAGCTCTTGGGCTTTGGCAAGTCTCTTGCTTCAGCCTCCTGAGTTGCTGGAAATATAGGCACCCACCACAATGGAGGGCTACTTTTTTGTTGCAGTTTGGCCGGGCCTGGATTCGAACCCACCACCCTCAATATATGGGGCCGGTGTAAGAGGATTGCTTGAGCCCAGGAGTTTGAGGTTGCTGTGAGCTATGACACCAGGGCACTGTACCCAGGACTACAAAAGTAAGACTCTTTCTCAAAAAACAAACAAAAAATAAAAGGAATACAATTTTTAGAAAAGAAAAAAGTGAGGTGACTATTTGTAAAAAAAAAAAAGAAAAAAAATCCCATTCTCTTTTGACCAGCTTAAGGTTTCAGATAAACATATCTTTTTAATGGATTTTCTTAATAAGCAGAATTTCTTTGTTGGGTACACATTTTTTCCAAGTGAAAATAAAAGCTAATTATATATTGTTTTTACAACCTTGTGTGACATCAGGTAGGGTTTATATTTTGTAAAATCTGAAGGTCTTCAGTAATGACTATATTCTCCAAATAAAATGCAATTTAAAGGAATTTTGAACCCTCTCAGTTGATCTGCCAGGTGACACATTGCCAGCACAAAAAGAAAATCAAACGTGGGCTCTCATAATCTTCATTACTCAAATTGTCCAGTAGATGGAAACCTTTTCCCTTTAAAACTCAAAACTGCTTCACAAGCATGCACGCAGTTGAATTTGCTATTCCTGAAGAAAGAGTAGCAGGAAATCGCTGGGGAAAACAGTTGCTCTCTTAAAACCACAATTTATCTGATTTGTAAGTGGTTGGAAAATTGCATATCAAAGTCAAGTTGTTTTCATCTCCATGAGGTGAATGAGAAAGGGAAGAATAAACTGATTCTTGAGGGCAGGTTCTTGGTGGCTGCACAGACAAAACTTTTTTTTGTCTTCCTACATTCCTGTCCACGTTCTTGTTGCCCTTTTCAGGATAAATTCCCTAGTTTGCTGGAAGTGCCTCATCCCAAACCCCCATCAGCAGAAGAGGATATTCTATATTATATGTTCTTGGGAGGAGCAAAGGAAAGGACTGAGGAGTTCCTCCTAAGGGCAATTCTCAAATGCACAGCCTGGCTGATATTTGTCCCTGTGCAAGAAGCTTCTGTCTTCTTCTCTTGGGCTGGTCATCTCTCCCTTCTTATCAGAGTCCGGAGTACTATCTCTGAGAACATGCATAGACTCTCCTTAAACTTCCAAGAAATGAATGACTGTGTTCTAAATAACTGAATAGATTTAATCATTAAGATGAATTAAATTACTACTTTTTTTTTTTAGAGACATAGTCTCACTTTATCACCCTCGGTAGAGTTCTGTAATCATCACAACTCACAGCAACCTCTAGCTCTTGGGCTTAGGCGATTCTCCTGCCTCAGCCTCCTGAGTAGCTGGGACTACAGGCACCCGCCACAAGCCTGGCTATTTTTTTGTTGCAGCTTGGCAGGGGCCAGGTTTGCTAAGGGGCCACCCTTGCTATATGTGGTATGTGGGACCGGCGCCCTACTCACGGAGCCACAGGCGCTGCCATTAGATTGGTTATTTAGAGATAGTCTCACTTTGTCATTCGGGCTAGAGTGCTACGGCATCAGCGTAGGTCATAGCAACCTCAAATTCCTGGGTACAAGTGGTCGTCCTGCTTCAGTCTCCTGAGTAGCTGGGAGGGACTACAGGTATGTACCACCAGTCCCAACTACTTTTTCTACTTTTAGTAAAGACCAGGTCTCACTTTGCTCAGGGTGGTCTCAACTCCTAATCTCAAGCAGTCCTCCACCTTGGCCTCCCAAAGTTCTAGGATTACAAGTGTGAGCCACTGTGCCTAGTCAGCTCCATGTCTATTAAAAAAGATATTTAAAACAGGGGTTGTTAAAAAAAAAAAAAGTCTTGGAGCATTTTAACATATAGTGTAAGAAAGTATTTTTGTCAATTCAAACTTCAAGATAGAATCAACACTTTTCAGGGAAGCCACTTCTTTAAGAGAGTCTGTTGAATGGTTTTTCCAAGTTGAACTAATGAAATAATTATGTGCAATGTCAACCTCTACTATTGTAGCTGCTGTTCTAGAAATCAACATTACACACTTTCCCCTGAATTGCATCATAATTAGGTAACAGTTCCCATGACCCCTTTTGCTTACTCAGGTTTGAAGTTTATAATTAAACTTCAATTTAAAAGCTTCTCTCTGGCAATGGCTCATAACTGTTACAACCTCTCATCAGATTTTTTTTGTTTTTTTTTTATTCCAAGCAAGAGTCATCAGCTCAAATTTCATTGAACTTACTTAACTGTCCCCCATATGCTTTTAAGGACAAAAAGGTAACTATGGTTAGTTAAGATTTGAAAAAACAAAGCTACATCAACTTCTCTAGGTTATTAGTATATAACTATACTTTCTTCAATAGACAAATCTGGGCAAAATATTTGGGTGATATTTACTGACTATTAGAAATTCACCACATAGTTAAATGGCTTCTAGCGATACAGGCAAATCATTATTGCCAGTTTGCAAAATGGAAATTTTTATCTCCCAAGTACAGAGAAAATTTCCATAGTGTACAAGTCAAGAAAGGGGAAAAAGAGAAAGGAAAAGACTGTAAATAAAGATAGTACTGCGTTTGTAACTAGCGAACTGTGTCAGCTGACAAGTCTGAAGTAAAAACTGATAAAAGGTTGTGAGGTGCTGTAGCATATTTTGAACACAATTTTAGCCTCACAACTTGGGAGACTGAAAATTACACTGAGATATACAAAATTTGTCTTTATACAAATAAAAAAAGCAGCAAAAAACACAAACAAAACCCATAAAACCCTGAGTATCTTTGTTATTGTTCAGACTCTGTTTAAAAGATCCTTAACAGTTTTAAAAACAGTATTCCTGCCATACTTGTCAACTAATATTACAAAACCAAGGCCAGATTTGGGCCCAAAATAACAGAATGTTTGTTGTTACTATCTGTGATCCAAACTTATTTTTGTTCCTTTTGACTTAATGGTTATATAAACGAAAGCAATTAAAAAAAAGTGGAAACATGGATGCTTATTTATTTTAAAAGCAAGTATGATACTTATATAAGATTTTGTGGGTAAACCATCTTCTGATGGGATTCTGTCTGTTCTATTGCTTACTTGTGGTCTTCAACAAGGAATCTATCTTTCTGCACATCATTTTTCAGGGTCTCAACCAGGCAGTCAGCCTTCAAAATTTAGAATTTGAATTTAAAATTGCATCCCACTATTTTAATGATTAAGACATGGACAGACAGAAGCAGACAAAAGGAACAGAAAGATCATGGCATTATTTACATCCGAGCTTCAGTTTAAATGGTGAGTACACACATATAACTTTAATTTTGTCACAGTACATCTTGTATTTAATTAGTTACTAAAACAGCTAAATTCAATGCTTTTCTTTTTCTTTTATAATTAGTGTATTTCCTCATAGATTGTGCCAGATGCCACAGTCTGTATCAGCATCTGGTAATAAATAATAAGTGCTGAAACTGTACTATAAAATTTGTAAACCCAAGGAATTCTTTTTGCACATGATTCATTTTTTATAATGTTTTCATGATTCTAATTGACTTAGGCATTAAAATACTTGGTAAAATGTTTTGATTTTTTTAAAACCAAAATTCAATTTTAGCTTATCTTAGCTCCTAGAAATAATGTCCTTTAAAATAATGTGTTCCAAAAAATAATTTTAGACATAAAATTAATAATTAAATAAAACACCAAGTCAATCTCTTAACTTATTTTAACATTATCATATTGAAAATGGAAAAATAGTAAATGGATTTTATAACAGTTTAATGATTTGGGTTGGTTTTGTTAAAAAATAAGGAGCCATGTAGACACCCTGTGAAAACTCAAATATGAAAAAAGAAGAATGGAATAAAAACATACACTCCTACCACCCAAAAATAAGCATAGATGGCATTTTAATTACATTTTTTTCAGTATTTATTTTCTCCATATAATTTTT
Source organism: Galagoides demidoff (assembly GCA_963574575.1). NCBI lineage: Eukaryota > Metazoa > Chordata > Mammalia > Primates > Galagidae > Galagoides > Galagoides demidoff. The sequence goes on along the minus strand of CAUYQV010027660.1, from coordinate 14,891 downwards.
CAGCTAGATGAAAACATACTCCATTTTGCATTTAGGTTTTTTTTTTTTTAATATTTTGCCTTATTTTCTAAGCATTTCCCTAATGAAATACATCTTGGAAATAAGTACAATGGCTACCTGATGATATGTCTAATAGCTGTACCATGATTTAGTTGATCGATCCCCCACTGTTGATTGTCAGATTTCACCCCTGTACAATATTATAAGCAACATCAGGATGAATTCATTTGTATATAAATATTTGTATGAATTTTGTAATAACATGCAAATCTCTTTCCTAATAGGGCTCCAGGGACCAATAATCTGTTCTTTATTGCCTCTAGTCATTAGGAAATCAATTAGTAAAGCAGAAGGAAGAGTGGATTCTGCCACTATTTGAAAGCAAGACCCATTTGGATTACTAAGCTGAGCAAATCCTATTCTCTCTAGATAATTTCAAATTAGTGTGACAGTAATATCTCACTCAATTTCATAAATTCTTGTAAGTTTTTAATTATCCATTCATTTTGTGTAAATCCAGGTAATTTTCTTATGATCTAAAAAAATACATATGAATTTTTTATGACGCTATGAAGCTTTAGAATCTTCTCAAAGTTGTCTGTCTGAATTCTTCATCAAAAAATAACCTTCTATATTTTCTACTCTGTTTGTTTGTTTGTTAGTTTGTTTTGCAGTTTTTGGCCGGGGCCACCACTTCCAACATATGGGGCTGGCGCCCTACTCCTTTGAGCCACAGGTACCACCCTTGTTTATTTGTTTTTTAGACAGAGATATACTGTATCACCCCGGGTAGAATGAATGCCATGGCGTCATAGCTCACAGTAACCTCAAACTCCTGGGTTTGAATGATCCTCTTGCTTCAGCCTCCCGAGTAGCTGGGACTACAGGGGTGCACCTCTACACCCAGCTAGTTTTTCTGTTTTTAGTAGATACAGGGTCTCACTTTTGCTCAGGCTGGTCTCCAAGCTGTGGGCTCAAGCAACCCACCCACCTCGACCTCCCAGAGTGCTGGGATCACAGGCGTGAGCCACCATGCCCAGCCAGTATATTTTCTACTCTTTCTAATATGTTGTCATAAGCTGTTGAATACTAATTTATAACTTTAGGCAATAAATTTCCATCTTAGGTGTGTATTTGACTTTATCAATTGTAAGTACTTAAACTTGTGTTTTTAAACTTTGGAAAGCTCTGTATTGAATAGACTATTTATTCTTATACAGGACAGATGAGTATTTTGATACACATCTTGCCCAAGCTCTTGATCCTAATGGCCCTCAAAGATTAATCTTTCTATAGGAAATTAAGATTTAATTAAAACACTAATGTGTATGAAAACAGCCTTTTAAATTATTAAACATGTAGAAGATATATGGAATTCAAAACACTTTTAAAAATAGGTTTGAAAATGCACTTAAAAAGTAAAACCACAAAACTTAAGGACTTGTTTCATACCTTCCCCCCGACACCCCCCAGGATCAGACTATAGCTGCAAACTAGTCAGGAAGAATTCCTTCGGTGGTGAAAAATAAAAGTGCTCACCTTTGTTATTAGAAGACATGAGCCTAAATTATGCAGTTTCCGTCCTGTCTGCCCTCCTAAAGGACTTTCCTCTTGCTATTATTCCCTCTTTGTCTTAAATCCCCAGTTTCTCTCAGTCTCTACTGGATTCTCCTCATGAGTACATAAATGTCCTCTCGTATTTCCTACTAAAAGTACAATCAAAATGACAATAATAACAACAAATAATTTTCCAACCTCATGCCACATGGTTACCCTTCTCTCCTTCACACACACACACACACACACACACACACACACACATCTAGAAATATTTGTTTTTAATCCTGATTCTTGATGGTGGCAGCAACGTTACTATTACCTGGGAACTCTTTAAAACTATTCTGAGCTTCAAAGATACTTTCAAACTCCACCACCTATCCTTAGCTAGAGGTTCTGATTTAACTGATTTAAGATTAGACGGATATAGTATTGGGCATTGATAATTTTGAAAAATTTACAGGTGGATGGAGGACTGAGAAACATCTGTCTGTAATCTCTGTTTCCATTTTCCCACTTCCTGTTTTGTCTTTGAACTGCTCTGAGGTGGCTTCCATCAATACCACTCTGCTGAAACGCCAGGAAGCAAGGTTACCCATCTCTTCCACGCTCCAGATCCCATAGTCACATCTTTGATCTTGGCTTACTTACCTTCTCAACTACATTTCACACAAGAGGCTATTCCCTGCCTGCCAGCTTCTCTTTTCTTGATTTCCCAAAAATGCACTCTTCTGGTTTCCTTTCTACTGCTACGACCAGCCCAGGTTGCCTTTTCTGGTGCCTCTTCTTACGCTGGCTTTCCAAATGTTACTGTTAAGGGTTCAATTCTGAGACTCTTTCACTCTGAACTTTCTCCACATGGAATCTCATTTAGTCAATGGATTTGAATACTATTTATGTGGCGATAACGCTCAAATTTTTAACACTAATCCTCACTTAACTCAGGATTTGTTTGGTACCTACACTTGAATATCTGGGAGGACATCTCAACAAATGGAAAACGAATCCTTAGATTGAGCTTCACCCAACCCCAAAATGTTTGTCCTTCTGTCTTCTCCATTTTAACAAATGGTTAAAACTCATAACTAAATGGTTTAGCTCATAACTAAAATTTAGATTTGACACTCGTATTTCTCTTACCATTGGCCTTCTACCCATTCTATTAGCAAACCCAGTTGACTCTATCTCTGTGGAACAACCTCATCCAGCTTGCTTGTGCCATGCCTCTTGCTTCTGCCCTCCTCCAAGTTCTCCTTTTGAGTGTGAAGTAGTCTTCTGAGTAGTTTTCTTATATGCTCTTTGTATTTTACACTCAATATTCCACAGAGCCGTCATAGTAAATTTTCAAAATGCAAATAATATTTTTGTTAAAATATTTAAAATAACCATCCCATGCTTGCAAGTCACTTAAAATCAAATTCCTTAGAATAGTTTAGAAGACACTGCATGGCCTATTTCCTCTCTATTTGTATCAATCCCTCCTCGATAATTATACTTTATTAGCTGCCATGGCACTGCTTTGTTTCTCCCCCAAATTTCACACATTGAAACACTAACCTCCAATATGACTATATTTAGAGATATGGCCTGTAGGAGGAAATTAAAATTTAAAAAGGTCATAATGATGGGGCCCTAACCCAATAGGATTTGTTGCCTTATAATTTCCAAAGTGTGCTATATGTGTCAAGCCTTTGGAGCAGTGTGAGTCAGATGAGAATTATCAGATGAAAACCAAGATGATCTGTCAAGACAGTGGGCAGGAATTTAATATCTCTCTCTCTCTCCACACATACTGTGAAGAATTTATGTGTCCACCCAAAGAGAAGCCTCTGAATCAAGAGATGGTGTCTCAAAATGAAATAAGCCTTGCTGACACCCAGATCTCAGATTTCTCAGTCTCCATAACTCTGAGGAATAAATTTCTGTGCTTAAGCTATCCAGTCTACAGTACTTTGCTATGGCAGCCTTCTATGAGTTGGATGCTGATCCCCTGCAAACTTCATGTTAAAATCTAATCTTCCATGTGGCTGCATTGACAGTGAGACCTTTGAGAGGTGAACGGATCATGAGAACACTATCTTCATGTTTCAATTTATCTTTTAATGGATGAGCAAATAAATAAATGAATAGGTTAAAGGATTTATGAGTTGTTCTGGTAATGGGACTGGGGACTTTATAAGAAGAGAGAGACTACAGCTAGCATGCTCACCTCCCTCATCATGTGATGGCCTGTATAGCCCAGGACTCTGCAGAGCTATTCTCCATCAGCAGGAAGGCCCTCACCAGATGCAGAGTCTCAACCTTGGACTTCCCAGCCTCCATAGCAGCAGGGTATGCACATACCCAACTTTGTCTGATCTTGGAAGCTAGGTAGGGCTGAGCATAATTAGTACTTGGATGGAAGAAATCAATTTATTTCCTAAAAATTACCCAGTTTCAGATACCCAGTTATAAGCAACAGAAAATGGATCACACAGCCCAGGTGAACTAATACAGATTTTTCTCTTTCCCTAGAAATATAAAGTTTATCCCTATCTTGTGATCTTGCACGAACTGCGTCTTCTTCCTTTAACAGCCTCTCCCAGACTGGTACATGGCTGCACTTGCTCATCATTTCAAATGCCACTTGCTCACAGTGACCTTTCTGAACCATTCAATCTAAAGCAGCCATACTCCTCCAGTTTCTTTTATCTTATTTTATTTTTTTCCATAGAACTTTGTCTGTGTTTGAGATTGAACTATTTACTTTCTTACTTATAAATTATTCATCTACTCCAGGAAATTTAAACTCCACGAGAGCTGAAACTATAATATAGCTATCGTGTTCACTGTGATATCTCCAGCAATTAAAGGAGTATCTAGCTCATAGTAGTATCTTTATAGATAATTGTTGAATGACAGGTATCTGGGATACTTAATAAAAATACAATCAAACCAAAAGATTTACCCAAAATGAAACAAAGTTCAGTGTCTTCTGCTATTTTCTGTTGTTTATAAAAGAATATCTCAACATGGGTAATTTATTTTTAAAAATAATGTATTTCTTAAAGTTATGTAGGCTGAGTAGTCTAAGTGTGAGGGGCCACATCTGGTGATGGCCTTTTTGCTGCTGGGACCATCTGCACAGTCCTGGGTCATTACAGGGCATCACATGGTGAGGGGGCTGAGCACACTAGCTCAGGTCTCTTTTCCTCTTACGAAGCCACCAAGTGCACTCCATAGTAAGCCATCAATCCATTAATAGATAATCCATTCACGAGGGCAGAATCTTCATAGCTTGATCACTTCTTAAAGGCTCTATCTCTCAATATTACCACAAATGGGATTAATTTTTTTTTTTTTTTGAGATGGAGTCTCAACCTATCCCCCTGGGTAGAGTGCCATGGCATCACAGCTCATAGCAACCTCCAACTCCTGGGCTCAAGCAAGTCTCCTGCCTCCGCCTCCCAAGTAGCCGGGACCACAGGTGCCCGCCACAATGCCCGGCCACTATCGGATTAAATTTTAGCCTGAGTTTTGGAGGGGGTAAATATTCAAACTGTAACACCTAGAACCTGAGAAACACTCAAGGGGCTTGAAGGAGATATTTGTGGTATTGAATCAGTGTCAATAGACATGTAATGATCCACCAGGGGTTTCTGATCTCTCCACTCCTGAGAAGAGCTGGCACTGATTGGATAGAAATATTAAATGGCTATTGTACATGCATCTCTTAAATAATTTTCACTAAACCAACACATATGTATTATAATTTTATTTCTGGTATGAAAACTGAAGTGTCTATAAATGAACCTTATCCCAGATTATATGTAAATAAGCAGGATTTGGCAGAGTTTGTTTTAAAAACTTGAGCTCATCCAAGAGGGCCATGCTGCCTCTTCTAAAGTCTCGGAGATATAATTAGACATTTGATGTCACCTGAAAGAAATTCTATCTCAGGATTTTCAGGTTTCCCAAGGAAAACTTTTGTCTCAAATAAATTAAGTGTAGTTCTTAAGAAAATAAACTTGGTAACCTCGTAAAGCCTCCACTAGAAACTCTACAATTCAGGAACAGAATGGAGCATTCATTGATAACTTGTAGTATAAAATTAGCAAGATCTGAGCTTTGAAGGGAGTCAAAAGGAATAGTATCTCAGAAGAATTTTCTTCCCCCTTCATATCTTTTATTAGCTACCAGGAAGCTATAGAGCATTTGGAGGGATATCATACTGAGGTAATTGCAACAGTAATATTTATGGACTTTCTCCCATTGTAGGCCTTGTTCTCTTAACTGTATGATGCAAATGTTAACCCATTTTAGTAATGAGAAAACAGAGGCTCAGAAAAATCAATAATTGTGCATCATTTAATAACAAGGTGATAGCAGAGGCAGGATTCCTGGGTGACAAATCTGACTCTGGAGAGGAGGCTCTAAATCTCCCCATGAGGCCAACTCCATTGCCTCTGATTAGACAATCCCTCTGAAGTTAAAACTTTGTACTTTTTTACTCTATAACTGAAGCAGGTAATATTAGGGAGACATCTGACTGAATATCCTCCACAGAAGAGTTGCATTCCTCCCACATAATTTGCACCCATGGCTCTTAAAAGGAAAGACTGGCTTGCATCTGGGCAGCCACTCTCCCAGACGGGGCTCTGCTATTATCCCAGTGTTGGCAGGGGGTTCTGTGTTGTTCCTGGCTCTTTCTGTGCAGTACAGGCCTTTGCACTGCGTCATCTCTCTTCAGAAGATCTCATAGTTAGAATCTAAGTGTAAAAAATATTTGTGTTTGTTTCTTACTATGAAATAACGATAATTTGTGGTAGTAAATCTGTGAAACTGCCTTTTTCATCAGAGTTGCACATTTTTTTCTTTACCTATTTTATATAACTCAACATTACCCCACTGACTTATCTTTTAATCAAAGTGAATTCATTGGTGCCACATACAAATGTTTATTCTGTTAAAAAAAAAAAAGAAGCCCCATATTTCAAATTTCATTCTTGGCCAAAACCCAATCTTTCCAATTTGCATTAATTTACTATTTTTTTTTCAAAAACCACTCATTTTTATTTACTTCTAAAAATATTGTGAGACTCTCTATTATTATAAATCATTTTAGTTGTGAACTTTCTTTTTTCTCTCAGTATTCCCATTTTCATGATGAATGTTTTCATCCTTAATAGCTTTTCTGCTCAGGACAATTTTATCCTGTCACTTAAAAATATGTTTGTAGATCATTTCCGCTCTTCCTATTCTCTCCTTATCAATGGACAAATTGACAGGTCATAAAAATATAGTCTTATTTTAAAAGTTATGATAGAATTAATGGCTTGTAGATCATTTTATATTCAGGACTTAACAAAAGATTCTATTCAAGTGTATAATAGGCCTTATGAAAATGTGGGGCCTCTAAAACGTCTGAATGGGAAAATAGCCAATTCCATTATTATTGTATAGTGTTGAAATGGTAAATGATGGAATGGTATATAAGGTTAAAGAAACAGTGCTGACTTGGGGCTCTGGAAAGTGAACTGTTTTCTTTCACAATTTGCTGGTAATGGCGGCAAGGATTTCAGGAATGCTTTCCAACAGCCCAGTGGGGACACCCAAAGAATGACCTTTATGTAACTAGTGGCTAACAAAACTATACTTCCTACTGTCCAATTCATTTGTGGATCATTTGTCTACATCATTCTTTCCTTTTTTAAAAATATTTTTTCTTTCTTTTCTTGGAATTGTTTTTTAACTTTTAGGGACTAAATCTGGAGGGAGGAGGAGATTGATATGGTGGTCTCCCATTTCCCTGCATAGATAAGAGTGCTTACCATCTTGCTTTTCCTTAGTCCTTGCTAGTTGTTTTTAGAATAATCTTGCTTATTTTTGTATCACTCATGTTTTATCTCTTCATTTATAGTTCATATCACAGCTGTTTTATAACCAGAAATTTTCCACTCTGTATAAAGCAATTCTGTTTAAGCCACCTTATAGAAATTTCAATTGTTTTAAAATAAAACTTTATTTCTTTATTTTATCTAAGCCAAGTGAAGATAGAAAAGTAGGAGCAATGAAATTCCCTCATCTCACAGAGTCCAGCCTAGTCTAAGGGAGAGACTACTCCTTGGTATTTTCTCACTTAACCATTCATAATCCAGTCTAATCAGTCCCCATATACTCACCTTGAATATTTCACCCAGTTTTTTGGAGTCCCTGCATCTTTAGTGACATCTGGGAATTGATTTATTTGTGACTATCTGACCTAGAACGTGGACTTGCTTTTTTGTGTAACTGTATTCTCCTCTTTCCTCCTCCATAGTGACCTCGTTTCACACATTAATCATTGCTGGACTCCATCCCAGTCTCTATCCATCTTACAGAAATGATTCTTCTCATTGTGTACCAATTCCTGCCCAGTCCTTTCACAGATCACCTTGGTTCTCTCCTGATAATTCTCACTTGATTAATGCACTTCAGAAGTCTTGACATGTGCAATACATTTTGGAAATTAATGCTCACTTGGGGCAGACTTGAATTTGCTTAACAGTTTAACTCGTTGTGCTTGATATCTCATTGATCTAAAAGAGAGACACTAGTTGGTTTACTTCATCTTCTTACCAGGGGTCTGGATGTGTCTCCATCACATCCCTCACTTGTTAAGGCTTATGTTTGAGGCAATGGCATGTATGAAAAGCATGGAGTTCATAATTATCTTGAATATATATATTAATTATATATATACTGAGAGACATGCACATACTCATATTTATGTTACTATATACATGTGCACATGTCTGATATACATGATATTTTCTAAACTATGTATTTTAGATGTTGACACAAAACTTTGAAAACTTTATTTTAAAATAAGGCAGAAACTACTTTTGTTTGAAATATGAATATTATATTGGGTCATTCTCTGTGTGGGGCATTTTTAAGGGATAAAGAAGAAGAAAAATAAAGAAAACAATAACCTTGGCTGTGATATGTCACTAAATCTTTTCTAATAGCTTTGACATAAATCAATGTTAAATGACATATGTGCACACAATCAGGAAGACATTTAATGTATTATTAATTAAGATTAATTACAGGAACTCATCATCCAGCTTAGTTCTCATCCATGATATTTATTTCTTAAGTACTATAGTGGAAAGGATAAAAGCCTTTGATGATCATCAATAGCATTGACTTTACACTAATGGCTCTAGGTCTAGGTCTCTTTACCAGGCTGATAACGGATCACATTTCTCTACAGGGAAGACTCATTACTCTTCCCATTGGAGACTTTCTTCGAAAGATTTGACTGCTATGGGGGCTTTGCATTTACAGAGATACTTCCTTGTATACAGTAAGTAAGACTGTTCAGTCAAACTAATTACATTTATTATCTAACAGGAAAGAATTCAGACAATGGAATCCCAAGCTCTTTTTATCTGGTCTTAATAAATCTTGTGGAGAAACATTTTCTTGCTTCATTCAAATCTCAGTCCATTTACAGGATAAGCTGGGCAAAGTAGTATATATTACTTTATAAAATAAGTATGTGTTTTGTAAACTGATGCTTACTTTTAAGAGGAAAACTTGCAACTTACCCTTTAAAACAATTTTGGTATGAACCATTATAGTAGCACACAAATGAAATTGAAGAAACTTTCCATAAGATAAAAGGTACATTCTAACATAAGTTCAGACTTTTTTAATATTGGCAGTTTATAAACACATCACAACTGTATTTTTCTTTCAGTGTCTTTGATGTTGGTATAGCTATGTTTCTCCAGTTAACTTAAATCGAAAGTTATGGTTGAAAACGATCTGTGTAAAAATCATTTGTATCCAATAATTGATTCTAAAGTTCTTAGGGAAAAAAAATGCCTATTCTTGTATCCTAGACCCTAGTGTAGAAACATACATGGGGAGGGTGTTTAGTAACTAGAATAAGAGGACAAATAGAATCTAAGTTAATGGTTTCACCCATTTGAAAAGAAGAAAACAGAAGGGCAAAAGGGGAACCTCACTCCAACAAACCGGTTTCTATTTTCCATGTGTAAATTAAGGGATGTTGAATAAGATTGTCTACCAGGTGTCTATTCTTTTGTAGAAAATATAAAAATCCAAATGTATATAAAACTATAGAATCATAACACTTAATAGTCATAGAAGAAAATGGATCTAAAGTTCATTTCTAAACAGTGTTTAGAAAGAGTAGCCTTTCTGAAAATATTAATTTTCTATACTTTTTTTAAAAAAGTATATAAAACTATAGAATCATAACACTTAATAGTCATAGAAGAAAATGGATCTAAAGTTTATTTCTAAACACAGTGTTTAGAAAGAGTAGTCTTTCTGAAAATATTAATTTTCTGTACTTTTTAATTGCAATAACACTGTTCTTAGTTTTGATGGAATTCTCTGGAAACAAGATGTTCTTTGAACTTCTAAGACTAGTTCTCTATAATCATCAAACTTTGCTGACTTCCCACAGGGAAGTGATATTCAACAATATGATAATTCTTTTTAAATTTAGGTTAAATGTCTTCCTGCTAAAATGGAGTTTACCCTGTTACATTCCCAAAAGTGAGGTTATTTGAAAATTAAGTTGCTATTTTAACTTCGTGAAACAGTTAGAATTATCTCCCCATAATTATACAAGTTATGAATTATTTTCTTTTCTCAATGCACTATAGCTTGCTTAGAAATAGGTATTACGATATAATTGGAATTCTATAAGAATAATACAACAGTATGTCTCTGTTTCCTCAATAGGAGGATATATTTTTCCTTATATTCTATTTAATACATAACCTCTGAAATTTTTAGTTTATACAATTTACAGCTCAATAGTGATAGATTTTTAATGCTGTTTACATCAAAAAATAATTATTGAAAGGTAAATGATTGAGACTATTTCACTTTTTAGATTTCCCAGCTAGTTTTATCTGGTGGCTATACAGAGACTGAAACACTTATGCCAACCCACTGAGCAGTTCTCAAATGTGAGTCCTTTATAGATGGGATAAAGGACTTTGGTGATATTTTCAGATGAATAAAGACATTGACATAAAAACACAATTGCATATACATGATGTGGAAGGCACAAGTCAGGGGAGTCAATTCAACATTTGGATTTAACTCCAGTCTTTATCTTTTATATTTATTCTAAAAGAGCTCCACATAAAAACTCCCTACAGACAAATAATTTGCCCACATTTAAATTTCAGGCTATAGATAAAAACATTTCATTTCATCACATTGCTCTTTGCTTTTTTTCAAACTTGAAGTATGGTTTAATTTTCTTTCATTGTTCTGACAGGGTCGACCTGCCCAGGTACTTGTTCCACCCAGGAAATAATGAAGGTCACTTCTCTGATCCTTTAAATCTCCATCCACCATAACCTATCTGCTGAATTCCTTTTTAATTTCACCCCATCTGCAACCAGGTGGAATAAAGACCACATTTGCCACACAGAACCTAGACTCTTTTTTTTTTTCCATTTTGCACCTCAGAATAATCTTTCATCTTTGGATCCCTAACCTCTCATATGGTGCCATGACTTAGATCAGGAGAAGCCCCCTTGGCGGGCCAAAGTATATCCCATTGGACCCAACTAAATGGCCTTCTTCCAATAAGATGAAGGAAAACAGGAAACCTCTCTGACTCTGCCTAAAATTCACCCATTTAATGGTGAAGTGAACATTTGTCTAGAATTCCTTTTCTGAACTTTTCAAAACTTCTCTTCCCATCCTGACTCTTAATGGCTTTTTCCCTCTCCCTGCATCTCTGGGCCTCTCAAGCATTCATACATAGTCTCTCTCCGTGCCTTTTAAAACTTCCTTTCCCTCTCCCCATTCTAGGCTGAAATTCCAGTGGTCCATGTCTCTTCCGGTCATGAACTGACCTCAGTGAGCCAGGCTCACCTGTCCAGTGTCCACCTGGAGGTCTGGATCACTTTTCTCTGACTCAAGGTCACATATGGAGGCCAGGTCCTCTGTGACCTCAGTCCCAGTCACCTCTCACCTTTCTCCTTCTCCTCTTCCTCCTCAAAAACTCTCTTTACATTCTTGCTCTAACCTCATTTATTTATTTGTTCATTTATTTTTACCTCCAATTTCCATTATGGGTAATGCCCCATCATGGATTTCCCCTTCTTCACTTTTAAGATGCCTTTAAACTAATTTTAAGCCTCTAAGGCTAGGTTTGAACCCACCACCTCTGGCATTAAATGCTTCATCTTTTTCTGTAATACTGCCAGGCTTATATATAGGCTAAACAATGGTTCTGGAGGGCCTGAAAATGGCACATTTGACCTCTCAGGGCTCACTGATCTCAATAAGTACTGTCAGAAATTAGGCAAATGGTTGGAAATTACCTACATCCAGGCTTTTCTCCTCCTCCAAAAGATTCCTCTTCTGTATTGTCTTGTGAACCCTCTCAGATTTTCCTTGAGCAGGTAGACTAGCTCCCCCCACTCAATCTTGTAAACTCTCTCAAATTCTCCTTGCACGAGTCAAAACACACCTCCCCACTCATCCAAATCTCCATTGCCTTCTTTCCACCAGGCACAGCTTTCTGCCCCTCCACAGCTCTCCTCCCTCCACCTCATTCCACCTGCAGATTTCCTGCCAGCGGAATTCCACACCATCCTCCCCTCTCTCCACCAACCCCCTACCCACCCTCCACCACACATGGTAGAAAAGAAAATGGCAGAACTGAGAGAGAAAGGAAAAATGGCAGAAATTCAAAAATTCCCAGAGGGCCCATAGGACCCCCCCACCCCCAGTGAGATCTCCTTGATCTGACTTTCAAGGTGGATAGTGTCTTTCAGAGCTCCACTTATTGGCTTCCACCATTAGACAAAACCTAGGTACTATTTGAAACTCTGAGGGGCACTCTGAAAAACAAAATGTCCCTCGGGACTGTGTTTTAAGTGCAGCAAACCAGGCTTTTGAGTAGAGAAGTGCCCAAATCCAAATCCTCCTCCAAACCATGTCCAGCCTATGAAGGTCCTCACTGGAATTCTGACTGCCCAGGTCTTACTGAGGATTTGTGTTTCAAAGTCACTCTCAAGACCTAGTAAAAATTCCCAACTTCCTGAGCCTAGCTGCAAAAGACTGACCTATCCCTGGAAAATCAGGATGCCCAGGATCCTGGAAAGCTAAACATTGGGTATTTTTGCTAGTGGAAGGTAAGCCAATCTCTTTTCTGATATAGGTCCTCTAAAATGTGCAGAGATCTTGGTGATGGATATTGATGATAAAAACTCCACCCTTGTGATGCATTCTTTCTCACATTCATCCCTGTTATCCCTTCATGCAACATTCCCCCACTCAGGATTACTGGAGGCCCTGGCAATTCCCACCAGTTCCTGCCTCTCACTGTCCATCTTTTTCCTTGGTTATCATCTATGATAAGGCCACTAATTATAATTTTTCTCATTCTTAGTTGTGGACCAGTAATTCTCTACCTCATCTCCTAATTTATTAACCAGTCACCTAAAAACAACTGCTCATATCCTAGTCCTACCTGGATAGCAACCAGTTCAAACTGAAGAGCCAATGGGATCCTATAAAACATTATTCCTCTCCACCTCCCATTCTCTTTACAGGCAGCCCATCCAGCACCTTCCCCCGCAGGAAGCAGTCAAATAGACACCATGTCCACCACTCTGCCTCCTTATATTAGACTAAAAATACAGGGATGATAGGGTTGACCTGCCCAGGAAGAATAGAGTACATGTCTCACGCAGGAAATGATGAATGTACCAATCCCTGACCCTTTAAATCCCCATCCACCATAACCCATCTGTGGAATTCATTTCTCATTTCACCCCTTCTGCACCTAGGTGGAATAAAGACCGCAGGACTCTGTTTTCCTTTTGTTTCTCTCCTCAGAAGGATTTTTGGGTCTTTTAACCTCTTACTGGGTCAGAATGTGGAAACAGTGATTGCAACAAAACTGCATTTTTAAGAAAAGACCCTGCAATTATCTGATGGACTGACAGAGATAACGATGGCTGGCACAATCTTCAGTAGGGCTAGTGCAGAAATACATAGAATAAATGATCATAAAATTTACTTCCCCAAAGAAGATAAAACAAATGCTATAGACATAATTCAGAGTTCTCTAAAAAGAGTGGAGACAAACCAAGCCTTGAAAACATCTGAGTTATGGTGATAAATGAACTGGTTGAACAGGCACACATCTGCCTTACTAAGCCTATTGGGTTTTTAATCCAACTAAGGTAAAACAATGGTAGAGAGAGTTAGAAAAATAAAAATGGGATTTTGAAAACTCTAGCAAATCCCCCAAGTCAGTGATCTTGTCCATGAAAAACAAAAAGCTTGGAATACACTTAAATCTAGAAAACATTACTGTGTTAAATTAAATCAGAAATCAAAATAGTAGTAGACAATGAAACTGAAAAATCCATGTAATGAAATTTGGTTCCTCAAAAGCAGATTAAAAATTTTATTTGTGATTTAACTCTATCATGGTGAAAAGTCATTGATGACTTTAAGATTTTTAAGGTTTACCTACAGGGTGATTGAACCATCTGGCATCCTCACTCATGAAACAGAGGTGGGAAGAAGAAAGAAGAATAGAATTTCTTTCCTAATGGAAATGCTAATTGGCCACTTGTGGGCAATATTTTAGAGGTGCCTCATACATTGCTAAGTGTAGCAATTACCCCAAACAATGGCCAGCTTTTTGGCTCACATTTCTGTAGGTCAGCAATTCAGCTGGGTTTACCTGAGCTTTTTTTCTAGAATTCTCTCCTTATTGATTAAAGTTTCCTCCTATATTTGGGAAGAGTTTTGGGGTTGGTGGGGGTTAGGTAGTGTAATATGGCTTGACTAGAAAGGCTGGGATGGACAGAACTGCCTTCACATGGTCTCTCATACTCACATTGGCTAATTGGCTTGCTCCTATGGTAAGCCTCCGAGAGACAGAGAGAGAGAGAGCGAGAGCAAGAGCCAGAGAGAGAGAGAGAGAAAGAGAGAGAGAGGAAATATAAAAATCTTTTGGGATTTACTCTATGTCACATATGTCACGAAAATAAGTTATAACACTAGCCCAAAGTCAAGAAATAAAAATTGTTGGATATCAAGAAGGGGGAGGGGTGATGAGGGGATGGGTAAAACTAGGGTGACCAGATTTTAACATCTGTAAGGAGGGACAACATGGCGGGGGGCGGGGCAGGGGACAGGGCAGGGCAGGGCCTGACAACAATGCAAACTTTGATAAGCAGTTCTCGATAATCACGTCTCAGCAATTATTTGTTATTATTACAGTTTAACATTATAAAATTAACAAAAATAATATAAAACTCATATTCTGGCGAAATAGCCACATG
>CAUYQV010027655.1:0-17522 GCA_963574575.1 Galagoides demidoff | reverse complement strand
TGGATCAATGGGCACTTGGGCTTCTTCCATGACCTGGCAATTATGAATTGGGCTGCAATAAACATTCTGACACAAATATCTTTGTTGTAATGTGATTTTTGGTCATCTGGGAATATACCTAATAAAGGAATTGCAGGGTCAAATGGCAGGTCTATTTTTAGTTCTCTAAGTGTTCTCCAGATGTCTTTCCAAAAGGAATGTATTAGTTTACATTCCCACATTCTCCTACACTCAGTAGTGTAGGAGTGTTCCCTTTTCTCCACATCCATGCCAGCATCTATGGTTTTGGGAATTTTTGATATGGGCTAATCTCACTGGAATGCAGAAACATCTTAAATGCCCACCAACCCAGGAATGGATTAACAAGCTGTAGTATATATATACCATGGAATACTATTCAGCCATTAAAAAAGATGGAGACTTTACATCTTTTATTATCCTGGATGGAGGTGGAACACATTCTTCTTAGTAAAGTATCACAAGAATGGAGAGGCAAGAATCCAATGTACTCAATTCTGATATGAAGGCAGTAGACAATTTAATACATGCCCATATAAGAGAAAAACCCAAATCAATTCAAGGTAAAGGGTGAGAGAAAGAAAGAGTGGGCAGAGGAGAGGAGAGAGTAGAATGGGTGTGGTCCCACTTAATGGGCACAATGTTAGGGTGTGTGGCACACTTCTTAGGGGCAGGGCATAATTATAAGAGGGACTCTATCTAACAAATGTAATCATGGTAACCTAATTCTTTGTCCCCTCACATTAACCTGAAACACTAAAAAAAAAAACAAAAAACAATAAAATTACTTTTATTTGGCTATGGGATAACAAGAGTTAAGATAAATCCTCTAGCTTTTGTTTTCCAGTTTTCTTTCACATGTGGGTTATGTAATCCTTGGGCCAAGTAATGAGCCTTGTAGGGGAAGTGCTTTATTCCTGGTTTACCAAAAAAAACCCCTGAAACAATCTGATTAGTCCAAACAAGGCTGTAATTATCATTTTAATGAGGTATGCAGATTTAACCTTAAATATGCCAGGTAATTTAGGAGAGCATACCCCATTCATACCTAGGTCTTAAAAGAGGGTTGGTAATTAAGGATAATGCTCTTCAATCTCAAGTTGTCCGGTCTTTTTTTTCCCCCCATTGTTGTTCCTCTCTCTCTCTTTTTATTTAATAGTCAGAATATTAGGATGTACACATGTTTTTGGTTATACAATTTATTTTTGCACAGACTTGAGTCAAAATTGCAAGTGTGCCCTTTATTCAGATGTGCGCTGTACCTATCAGTTCAGAATGTACCCATCTGCCACTTTGCCATTTAGATGTTCAGTTTTAAGCACAAATGTGCTTTGGTACTTTGAGATAAGGCATAGACTATTAAATAGACTTGGGAATTTATAATACTTGCTAATTCCCTCTCTAAGCCCCTTCTGCCTATTTCTTACCTTGCAGGAAGGCTGAGTATCTAGATTTTTCACACTTGAGCCTTGTATTTAGATTTCAGAAAATATGGGTCACAGTACCACAGTAAAAGGAAAATAGAAATGTATACAGACACCTTTGGCCTATTTATTTTATTCTAAGCCTATTTATTTCAATGAGCAAAATTCCTTTGTGCATGCTGCATGTAGAGGCCCTTGCTCTGTACTACGCCTGGAATCCCTTAATGGAAATGTGTGTAACTGGGGAGATCACATCTGGAAAAATATATTGTAATTGTGCTTATTAGCAAAAAGGGTCTGGACTTGGTGATCTCAGAGATTCTTTTGGCTTTCACGGCCTGGAGTTTCAAATATTAGAAAGGCAGAATTTGATCTTCATATGATCATGCTACGTTGGTGTTGGGGAGATAGCAAAGGGGCCTGGGGTGAGGAGTAAGAAGTGGGGATGGGTTTGGAAAGGTGGTTTCAATGGGTGTGTGACCTAGGGAATGGAGTTGAGAAAAACCCCAGCATAAAGGCAACAGTCATGAAAAATATTATAGAAGCAAGCTTGGAGAAATCACAGATAGTCATAAATTTGAATACAGAGATCATCCCATGGACCTGGAACAGAGGAATGAGTGAGGGTCTGGGGTACCAGTAAGCTGTTAAAAGGTTTGGGTTCTAAAATCAAAGCACGTGGATTCAAATCCCAGCTCTGCCCTCTACTAGCTATATGACCCATACTGAAGAGCACATCCAGGGGCACTGTTGAACAGTAGGCTCCTCTGGGGAGTTTTGAAAAAACTCAGGTGACCCGCCCCACTTCTGAAATAATCTCATTAGAATTGGGGGTGGCAGGCACAGGTTTGAGAATCTGGATTGAAAACCACAGTTTTATAGCATTGGTTATCAAACTTTTGGGTGTGTTAGATTTAACTGGAAATTTCTTTAAAACAGATTGCTGGTCTATCTTCAACCTCTTTGAAGACAAAAATTATAGCCCAAAAGTTTGTCTTGTAGATCAGAATATTTGAATCTATGATTGCTCTCAAAGTATCTTAGATTTGAGTTATCAAATATGCACAATGACATGAAAGGAACATGAAAGACAGAATCAAGCAGAATAGTTCTGTGGAGGATGAAAGTCAGGTTAAAGTACAGCACGTACATGGAATTGAACATAACTAAATCACCCGAACCACTGAATTTGTGGTTAAGGTCCCACAAGTCTGTGTCTCCTTTTGAGTGAATTTGTAGGTTGATTCTTCCTGAAAACACAAGTCACCTTTTAAATTTTGACTAGAGGGTTTCTGAGGTAAGAAATGATAAATACCCTATGAAAATCTCCACACTAGAAAGAAAAATACAGCTAATATCAGGTCATAAGCATTACTATAAAAAGAGAATAGTAGGGATATGGAAAATCCAGCCCTAAAGTATACAGAGTACATTTGAGAAATGTTGTTATTGTAAAATACACAGAATTTATTGCCTGTTCTTGTTAATATCTTTACACTGCAAAACTTTGATTTTGATTTTTTTTTTTGTTTATTTATGTTTGGTTGTCTCATTTGAGAGGTAGAGTGTTCTCTGCTCTAGAGACTTAATATACAAGGTGTGGTACAAACCTGCTAAATCATACTTTGTACTTGCAGAAAATTCCTGGGTGACTTACATGCTCATTCAGGTTCCAAAGGCTATGCTATAGCATTCTAGCATCATAACTCTGGGGTTGTGGGGAAGCAGATCATGGCCTAACAGAGTGTGAAGATAGGCTCTCCTGGTACCCTTCCAGTTAAGATATGCATTGGTTATTGACAAGTCTGCAGGGAAAAACATCTCAAAGAAGAGAATGCCTGGGTGTTCTCTTACCTTAGCCACAGAGTGTGAAAATTCAGGCCAATACTGGATAAAGAAAGGCCAAAGGATGGTTAGACACTCTCATGACACTGGCTGAGGTCACTTGGTCCTACTTTGTCTTTCAAAAGATGAGCAAGGTCTTGACAAAGAAATAGGGAGTGAATAGAAATAATAAAAACAATACCACTGTAAGTGGTTGGTAGAAAGTTTACCCCAGTGGGATACAAGCAGGCAAAGGTCTCAATCAGTACCTTTGACCTAATTCTGTTGAACCTGCTCTTCACCAGACCTTAATAACATTTGGGCAATCTCTGGGCCTTCAAACCAAGCCCAGTTATTAGGTCTAGTTTGTTCTAATGTGGAACTCAACTCACACCTGCTGCACCTCCTAGCTCAGGGCTTCTCAAAGGCCTGAGGGAGCACAGAGTGGAAGGAAAGAGCTTTGTTGTTGAATTTCATGTTTTGATGTCTAGTGCTGAATCCAGCAAGGTAGGAAAGGCTCTACTCAACAACCTGTCATAGTAGAATATAAAATTCCTGTTTGATCACTTCCTTTGTACTGACTGTATTAAGCCCTTTACAAATTTTATTTCATTTAATTCACATGGCATCACCATATGGTGGTTTCTATTATTCTCATTTAAACAAAAACTGTAACGAACTCCTGCCACATCTGGATGTATGAAACATTTTTAATTCTCTCTATATTGTAAGAATTCCATGTAATATATGTTTAACAGTCACAATGAGAGAAACAGCAGGTAAAACCTCCTTTGTTTTGTTGAAGTGATTTCGACTCTGCACATCACCTGTGAGAGACTTCATTCCCAGCTGAGTCACCTGGGGGAGAGAGGCATGGTGTTGAGTTTCCATGTTGCCAGATACTGAGGCACAGAGAGAGGTTGGCACGAGCAGCATCCTGACGTGGCCGCTTTCTGAAGAGGGCAGTAGAAACAGTTTCCTTGGCAGGCCAGTTCTGAGAGGTGGATCTGGAAGCTTCTCCCAGTAGCTCAGCCTGGCATCTGCCTCATCAGCCCTTCCAAAGACACTGGGGGCTCTGAGTCTCGATATTATTTAATTACCTTCTGTCTATACCAGCTACAGAGATCTGCTACTTGCAAATAAGTACTTGGGCCAGGGCAGCAACGAAATCCATATTGTGTCTACTTTTCATATTTGAAGGCATGTTGGGAAAGAGAAAAACTGCAGACATGAATGGGCTTTGTAAAGACAATTCTGAGAACAGTCTGGTCGTCAGGGATGCCACTGGTACAATATTTCTCCATGGTAGACAGATATGTCCCTACTATAATGGTGTTCTTTAGAAACTAAAACTCTCATGAGCAGAATGTTTCAGATACATGAACATTTGCTCTTACTTCACAATGTTGTTTATATACATGCATATTTAATATTTTGCTTTTTTTTTTTTGCAGTTTTTGGCTGAGGCCCAGTTTGAACCATACACCTCCAGTATATGGGGCCGGCACCCTATTCCTTTGAGCCACAGGTGCGTTGGGTTGCTGTGTATAACTCATCACATTTGTTTCACTGAAGCATGAGATCATGGACCAAGGAGTCAGAAGACCCACTTGAGTCCTGGCACTGCCATTTATTAGCTATATAGTCTAGGAACTGCTTTGAGACTCAATCTCTTTGTGTCAAAATTGAAATAACCGTAATAATAATATTTGTCAATCATACACTATACAAGGTTGCGGAGAAGACCAAGTAAGAATGTTCTGTGGATGAGAAAGGTTGCTGTAAATAAAATAATTGTTATAACAGCTGTGATTTTTTGAATAATCTCTGTGAATAGAAAATGGTGGAATATAAATGGCTTAAAAACCCAGACTACTGGGGGAGAAATAAAAAGAGAAGAAGTTTTTAGGAA
Source organism: Galagoides demidoff (assembly GCA_963574575.1). Taxonomy (NCBI): domain Eukaryota; kingdom Metazoa; phylum Chordata; class Mammalia; order Primates; family Galagidae; genus Galagoides; species Galagoides demidoff. The sequence continues at coordinate 12,344 of CAUYQV010027655.1, read as the reverse complement.
GGAATGGAGAACAAGCTTATTTTTTTTTGCATGCAAATGTCTTTTTTCAAACTAGGTTAGGCCTCTGGTCTTTCCTTATTCAGCATAGGTACTTTTTAATGTAGCAGTTTAGAACTCCAGGCAAGACAAACACACTTCATCTATATTAAGGGAAAGGATGGTCAATTTTCTCTGTATTACCTTACCCATGAAAACTTCTTATTCCCCAAATATTATTTGAGCTGCCCAATCAGTAGACATTGCTGAGAGGGCTCCAGATCTCTGATGCCAAGTAGTTGTTAAGTCAGGTTGATCTTTTTAAAGATAGAATGCAGGCACTTGTGATGTCTTGTGAAGAAGGCCCAGCACATCCCCATAGGGAAATGCCCTTCTCCTGCCCTCCTCTTTCTTCAAAGGGCGGGGTAAGTCTCACTGGTATACACACTCCCTTCCCCTCTTTCCAATTTGTGCCGCAGGGTCATTCCATTTTTCTGAGTGCAGATATCAAAAGGAAGACATTTTTAGTAATTTGCAAGGGTGTAAATGATCATAGCTCAATCCTGCTATCATAATTTTCAGTCATGTCCTATCCTCATTTTTCTCATCATTACATGTTTAGGATGAGCTGGTCATAATTGTTTCCTGGCACCTGAGACCTTTGTCTATGGAAAAATCATTTGTAATGGGAGAATGGGCTTTACTTGCCATGGGGCTGCTCTCAACAGGGAGGGTCATGAGTCAGGAGCCCAGGTGGAAAGACAGCAGAAGATTTCTTGGGGCAAAGGAGGTTGGTGGATGTCTGAGTTATATTTATTAGAAACAAGCCTTGCTGTAACTTGCTGTGGAATGGTGTTGTGTAGCACACAAAGAGCTCTTCTATACATCAGATCTCACTTCATCCTGCCTACCTACCTGAAGAAAGTATTATTCCCATTTTTTCTAATAAAAAACAGATTAAACTTCCTTGTTTAATTAGCTTTAGGCCGTGCCGCTGGTCAGTGGCAGAGTTAGATATGTAACGTCATCTAGAGCCCTTTCTCAGTACCACAGCCCTCTGATGATGACATGGGGGATAGTGAAGATGAGGACTCCTTATTTTTATTCTTACTTAGTAATTTATTTATTTACATGACAAGGATGCTGATTCTAAGCTAAGAAACTGAGGCCTTGGTGTCAGTTTTGAATTCTGCATTATAGTTCCAATGTGGAAAGCTTAGATTTTTTATTATCTCTAAGCTTTTTTTACTAAAAAGTGATATTACTCGATTTATCTGTTATCTGTCAAATGATCAATGTCAACACTGGAAACAACTCGAAGTTTAAAATCACTCTTGTAATCTTTTTCTTGTTTTTCTCCCTGGAAAGATTTCCTCTTTCACAGTTTGTTGGCTTGTTTGTTACTGTACAAATCAAATACGTCATGGAAAGCTAGTTATTTTAAAAAAAGTTGGTTCCTTACTATAATGGGAAAATACTATTTTTAGAAGTGGTAATTTAATTCAGTCTTATATTACTAGAGTGCCAAAGAGCCAATTCAGTAATAGGCACAGCTACTACTACTGTCAATTGGGTGATGCTAAAAACGAAAATAAAATTTTGATAAATATTAAGAGGGATCAAACAATTGTAGAAAGAGAGTGGGATTCTCTTCCCTCAAGACAATGGTACATACTGAGATAGAGGTTATTTGGCTGTCTCATGAGGAGACTCACCCCCTTGTCAGTAGGAAGTGTGAGGAAAGGACATCTGTTTCTGAACATGTGTATAAATCAACACCATGCAGCTCCCTCTGGGATAGGTGAAATGTTAAGCAGGATGGAAGTCAGAGTGTAAATACACTCAGCAGCTATTCTCATAAGGAAAGGTTTTAATGTGCTTAGAATTCAGGAAAAAGAGCAGGACAGGACACTGGACATTTGGGGAGACCAGGTCATAGCACTGCTAGGGAGATGATAAAGACTGTGGGAAGGGGGCGAACTTGTTTATTTCTGAAAACACCCCAACACACTCTTGCTCTATTCCTTATCTAACAAAGGCAGGCTTAATATCCTGGAAACAAGTTATGAGATAAAAAAATATATAACCTTGTTTATGACTTGGGGTTCCTGATATTGCTGGAGTGCTCACACTGGTGGTTTTGCTTCACTGATTAAGAGCATTGGGCTCATAAGCCCACTAAAAATTCTTTGTTCATAGCTGGGTTTGTCTCCTGGAAGAACAGTGGCCTGCTATGTAAAATTGTGTGGCAGACAAAGGTAACCTTGGGTTTTTCTTACTCTCACCTGCCTCCTGTCCTCATGCCCAGACCTTTCCACACTTCTCACTTGCCTGCTCTCACTTTAACATCATCTGGCTCACGTCTGGGTCTGCAGGCGTCATGCCAGTGCCCCGGTGTCTGCTCCTGCTTGTCCATGATCCGGCATTTCCACTCTGCTTCCCTCTCATTTAAACTTGCATGTCTATGACCCTAAACTTGCATGATGCCAGGACCCTGTGTTCTGTTAGATGAGAGCTTATCAGATCAATTCCCAAACTCTATTAGAATTTTAATAGATAATAACTGCATGTTCTTCCAGATTTGAATAGGTATAACTTGGTCCAGGGAGCAGGGTTCCTTGGCAAAATAAGTGTGTAAAATGGTTCCATGGCCTGAGGTTGGATATCAGTTGATTATAAAAAGTGCAATGAAATTTCTTTCCTTTGTTTAGTGTGGAAATACTTCCTGAGCCATAGACCAAAGCTTTATTTGACCTCCCTATACTCCAAAAGTTTTCAACTATCCACCTAGGATGTTGCCTGAGACATTTCCCTTTGATTTCCCACATCCATAAGTTTGCTTTCTTTAACCTCAAGTATCTCAAAGAGAAATTTAATTGACTTTTACAATAATTTTATGTTCATAATGGTTTCAGTTTTACTATGGGGAAAAAGTTAACAAGATGGAGTGGATTCTTAAAAACCACTATTGAGGTGTTGGACATTTTTTTACATTGGTTCAGGTGTAATATTTCATATTAGACAAAAAGTTTGCATTATCCTCCACTTTAAGGATGAGAAACTGGCATTCTTTTTTCCCATTGGTACACTCACGTCAGGACACATCATGTAAGAGTGAATTTAGGCCCAGGATTGAGTTCTTTCTGTCAGGAGAGGCGCTCTCTGATCATGTGGTCAGGTTGCTCAATTGCAGTCTCCTTCCATTCAGTCCTCTGCTGACATTTCTGCTTACCTGGGAATTGGGATATTTTGAAAATTATATTTTAAAGTGCTTATATTAAGAAGATGCCTCTGGAAAGCCTCAAAGTGAGGTTACAGACCTGAGAGAAATATCCACTGCCTTAGGAATTTAGGCTGTCAAATGGAATCTGCAGAAAAATGCTGCCACTTTAGTTCCCCTCCTTCCCACTCTGGGACTGGAGCGCAAATTCTCTCTCTCTCTTCTCTTTCTCCCACTCCTACCATACTCTATATGAATGGTGGCTTTCATTTATTTATTCATATGAATGGTGGTTTTATTTATTTATTTATTTTAATTTTATTTATTTATTTATTTGGCCAGGGCTGGGTTTGAACCCTCCACCTTTGGTATGTGGGGCCGGCACCCTACTCCTTGGAGCCACAGACGTTGCCCACGAATGTTGGCTTTTTAAACTCATACTATAGACATTTATGAGTTCTTCAATCTAGTAACATTGTAAACCAAACCTTTTTATCTTTGATTGTGGTGGTGACATTGTTTCGTAGTAGGAAATACTTGAAATGGGTATGATTGAAAGCCTCTCCCTGGATGGCCACTTTGCCCTTCACTTCCCTTTTGTTATGTGTGACTAGAGATGAGAATTTTGCCCTGAGTCATACTCTAACTCTAAGATAGTGATGTCTAAATTCCAGGACTTGGTGAGTTTCGCAGAAATCATTTGGATGATTTTACCAAACATTCTTAATTAATCACACACTTGTGAGATTCTGTTGTTGACCAGGGCAAATCCTAGAATAGAAGTCTTTTCACTTCCCAAGCTCCTTAAGCATGCTGTGTATCTGCACCTTTTATGATTTCTTAAGGAAGACGTACCATTGAAAATTGACCTTATTAACTTTGTAATTTGCCTTATTTCTATGACTTATGTCCCCCACAGAATCAACATGGTGGCTATTTCTTCTCAGAATATTAAGTGTCATGCTTAGCATGACCAGCTCGTCATTGTAGCACTCCCTATAGTCAAGTGATTTTAAGTGAGAGACTAAGTCTGTTTTTCTGAACAATAGTCAGTTCTAATTCCTGATATTTCCCTCAAAAGATGGAATTCTTGGTCTATCTAGGGCAACTTTCATTTTGATTCTGGAAATAAACTTGTCAATAGCATTGACTTCTAGTTCTCCTAATCCCTTGGCCGGATGATTCCAACAAAGAACCAGAAAAGTAAATAGCTGAGAGTTGTCCAAAAGATACAACTCAAAGCAATCTATGAAATTTTCAGGAAGATATGCTTGACCCCAGACCTCAAAGCTTTTCCCATGTCACATGGTCACTAGTGAGATAAAATGAAGATTTATGAACATGCTTGTTTTTATATGGACTGTGATTATGTCATGAGGAGAGTCAACTAAGCTGTTTTACCCTAAGTAGTTCATGACCTCACAGGCTTAGTAAAATCACACTTATTTGTAATTTAGGGCCACCTAGGGGGTCCAAATGTGCAAATTTATCTTTATGTGCAAATTTATCTTAAACTTCTTTACTTCTATAACTTTCTCAAGTCAGACCTAGGCTATGTGTTTACTGTTTAGATCTTTTTCTAGTGACTTCTCTTATTATAATATGAATAGCATTAGGTGGATAGCCTCCAATCTGGGTCAACAGGAAATACTGCTGCTGGTCGAGTGTAATTTCAGTAGAACTCTCTACTCTATTTCATTGAACTTCAAATCTATTCACCCCCCTTTAGAAGACAAAAGAATATAAGCTGTTTTCTAGCTTGTCTTCTTTTCCTTCGTTACATTTTCCAAAATTTCTCTTAATTCACCATCTTAACACATTTTGTCTTTTGCTAATATAGCAGCTTCCCCCACTGGATGGATTTTTCCTACTAATGAGTATCATTCGGCAGAATCCATTTAAGATCATTAAGTGTCAAAAATTTTCCTATTTTTAATATTAAAAACTCTAGCATTATGAGATATTAACAAATGCTACCAAAGAATTTTATGAGGCTAAACGTTTTTGAGAAATAATACGTCACTGTCTTGGAGATTCACCATATACATGACTATGTTAAAGACTCCAGGAAGTCTTAACATAAGAGACATGTTTAATTTTGTTAAATCTAGTATTTAAGAAATGCATTTGAGCATGTAAATATATTTTTTAACTCTATCCTCTTATTAATACCATTGGCAGCATCCTGGAACAATTGTAGAGAAATGATTTTTCCGTTATACGTGTATCAGAGATAATTTTGGAATCATACAGGTAGCTCTGCCACTTACCAGCTGTATTGTTTGATCTGCTTGATGTTTCTATTCCTCAGTTCTCTCTCGGGTAAAATGTGGACTATATACCATATGGTTACCTTGTGGACTGTATTAGCCAGGGTTTTTTAGAGAAACAAAACCAATAGGACACAAACCCATGCATGGACTGGTTATAAGGAATTGGCCGTGTGATGATGAAGAACTGAGAAATTCCAAGATCTGCAGTTGGTGTTGGCAAGCTGCCAGGAGAGAGGATGTATAGTTCCAGACTGAGTCAAAATCTTGACAATCTGGAGAACTAGTACTATAAGTTTCAACCCCAAAGCCATTAGGATCAAGACCTGAGAAGAACCACAATGTTTCAGTTCAAATCTGAAGGTCAAAAATGACCAATTACCCTACCCAAAATAGTCAGGCAAGAGGAATTTTTTCCCCCTGAGTCTTTTGGTTAAATTTAGTCTTCAATTGATTGGATGAAGCCTGGCAGGGCAAAGTGCTTTATTCAATCTACTGATTGAGACATAAATCTCATCCAGAAGCATCCTTACAGATGCACCCAAAACAATGTTTGGCCAAATGTCTGAACACCCGGGGGAGTCCAGTCAGGTTGACAGATAAAACTAACCATCATAAGGACCTAATGAAAAAATATAGGTAAAATGCTTTGCACAATGCCTGACACAGAGTCAATAATAGATGTTAAGATACCATTATTATCAGCACCATCATCATCGTCGTTGTTACCTTAAAGATGGATAAGTTCCTATAATCAGAATCTTTTCCACTTTAAAGAGCAAATCCTTTGCTAATAAGGGAAGAAAACTAGCAGATAAATATTCTCCTCTTTTGTCTCCAGACTGGAAATTTCTAAAGCTCATTTTGCATAGCTCTTCAGGGAGTCTCCAGGGGATAGAATCCCCATTGCTCACAGCAGTGACTAGCCTGAGAGCACATCTTTGGTTGGCTTTCCTTCCTTCCCCAATTCCCAGTCTCAATTTCTATTTCTTGGAATCACTTCCCAGAATAAACCCTCTGCTTGCAAGCTCTAGTCTCAGGCTCTGCTTTCTTTTGGAACCCAAGCTAAGACAAATCACAAAATTTCAGAAGAATTAATACCCACTCTCCCCTGCCCCCCCGCCCCCCTTGCAGTCACTGTGATGAGGGCATAAAAAAATTATAACATAATGTGCCAAATGACTTCTGAGTACAAGAAAACAATTTTTCAAGTAGCATTCAGCCTAAGAGTTGTGCTTTTCTAACAAAAGTCATGGAGGTCTCTAAAAGTCCTCTCCCTGAGGAAATATTTTATGGATGTAAGACCCACGATATTCACAGGCAGTTACAGCAGACCTATTTGTAAAAGTGGTAAGAGTGTAAAAGTGGCATTTACAAGTGTTATATAAACCTGTGCTTTCTCACATAGATTAAAGCTTGGTCTTTGAAGCCTGATCTTTGAGTAATTGTGGGCAGAGGCTAAAAATGTTTATAGTGCATGTATTAGTACTATCTAAGGCACAGGCCAGTCTGACATGGACTGTGAGGAATTGTATTGGGACAGTATCTGAATAGAGAAGATGATTGATTATGAAGCCCACCAAAGTTTAAACTTTTGTCAATGCTCTTGTCAGGAGATATTGGCAACAGAAGACATCAGATTTATAAGCTGTATGTTATTTTTTGTTATGGACATATTTAAGTATGAATTTAATAAAAAAGCATAATTCATCCTGAAGTATTCCTTGATTTCTTCTCAATTGCTTCTTTTATTCTAAAGCTGCCAGTTAAAAGAAAGCTTCCAGATTTTGTTCAGGTTAAAGTGTTGAATCAATGGGCCTCAAGTGACAGTGGAGATCATGAAACCAGTGCCCAGGGAAGGAGAGTGGTGTGTTCTGCGTCAGCCTGAGCATGCTGGCTCCTGGTGGGCTGTGCCTCAAGTACACAGCAGTGAAGGAGAGAGAGCACTGCACTGAGCTTTTCTGTACCAGTTTTTGTGCTTTTTCTGGAGCACAAGAAAATGAAACACATTTTTTTTTTCCTTAAGAGACAAGTGGTTTGTTGCATTTAAAAAGTAGCTGATCTGGGAGAGATGGATTGATAGAAGTGGAACAAAAATAGAGTTCATTTTTTTAAGTGGTTAGAAGCTATCATTTTTCTCTTTAGATTCAGGTTTCTGAGATTGTTTACTGGTATCGTAGAAGGACATATAAAAATAAAGGAGAATAATGAGGGGAAGAAGAATAGGCCAAGACATTTTTTTTTTTTTGAGAATAACAGAGTTCATTAAAAAATATGGAAACATATTTTTAAATAAAAGGTACAATTGGAGAAAAATTGAAATGTCACTTAATGATAACAGTAAGAATAGTCTCTCTTTCTAATCATCCTCCGCTAATTTCCCTCTTTTTCAGTTCTTAATCTCATTTTTCATTGCTAAATAACTTTCTTGTATGTCTCTCTAAGATCAGGGCTGAAGTAGGTCATCCTGAGTTATATGAATAAACAGATCACTAGGGTGTTGTGTACAAGTGTGCTCACTAAACTAAATGGGATCTGCTATATGGTCTCTTAAAGCAATTGCTTCTTTTTTTTTTCAAAATTATCTGTGATTGGTTATTTGATTGCATGAATAATATATGTCATTGTAAAGAATGTAAATAAGAAAAAAATGATCTGTGATTGTGCCATCCACTATAAACCCTTTAATTATTTTATAATTTATTGCTCTAGGCTTGAAGATGGCATATGTGCTGGGGGACAAAGGGTCTCCCTATTACTTCGAGTAACTTTTAAAAATGGGTTTTCATTTTATACTAATTTTCTTGGGTTCCTCTTAAATCCCAGAGAATCAGAATTTCTATAATGTGAGTCTTGGGGTTATGCCTTTTCAATTAGTAAAGCAGGAATAATATACACTGAAATTTGAGAATTACTGCACTAGGCCTTTTTTTTTTTTTTTTTTGGTGGGAGTAGGGGAGGAGAAGGGCACAAACTAATTTTAAAGTAATAAGAACAGATCTGTGCTTGATCTCAGCCAAAAGGCCAAGAAACTATACAAATTGATTTTAAAAGAAAACTAATGTGGTACTCACTATCTTGTGTATTCTGGCCAGTTCTTTTCTTGTACTACTTGAGGGAATAGAGAACCACAGACCATGCGAACATTAGATGTATTGAGCCATGATCCTTTTGGGAGGGGGACATTCTTTAAGCCAGATGTGTGTCAGATGTGAGGGAGAGCTGCCACATACCAAGCTCTCCTCCTCTCTGAGAGTAGAGCAGACATTTAACCAAACATTCCAGTCCTGTTGAAGTGTGAAAGAACTTCCCCCAAGTGCTAAAGTGGGCCAGGGAAGGGCCATGATCATAACTGAAGTTTCTGGGTCCTGTCCCAGGCTCTCCCTTGTCTGCCAGGGCATACATCATGCTTCTGTTTATAAGACTGTTTACTGATTAGGGAAGTGGTCTAATGGTCCTAGACACCCAAGGGAAGAAGGAACAGAGTAACGTTCAAAGGTCAGAATTCAGTTCTTCCCTCTCCACATTTCCATCCTTTTATTTTCAACTCTTCAGGGGCAAAGGAACTGTCTTTGGTTCCATGCATAACATGTATTTTATGGGAATAGTTTCAAAAGTATTATATTTTCAAGTACATTAGCACATAATTTCTTTTGCCCATGTATTCTGGTCTGGAGACAGGTAAAGTGGCTTATGTTCTCATCGCTCTTGTTATATTAATCATATTTCAAGTATGGCGCCTGTCCTCTTCCTTGGAATAAGTGTGTGGACTAAGAAGATATCTCTTCTAAGTAATTTCTTAAGTGTTTTTAGAGTGAGTGCTCTACAGTAAATGTACATTCTCCTCTCCTCATTTTGTAGCTTCTTTTGTTCTTGGTACTCAGTCTGTTTTGTACAATACCATGTGAGGGTATGTCCTAATAAGTTAGAAATTTCTTGCTATTGACAACTGTTTACCCTTCTTAGTAAATTTGAACAAAACAAAGAAATGAAAACTTAGATTTATAGCCTAAGCATTTCTATTTGATAAAAGTTTAGTTTTATAAGAGAAACAGACTCCTGAGGATGAATCTGAAAATTTTAGCTCATCCTTGTTTTAGTAAAACATCCAGATAGAGTCAATTCTAGCAGTATAATCAAAGTCTGGTTAGCTTTCTTTTAAGCGCACATGTGGAATTTGTTAATACAAGAGGTTGCCCCCATAGCCAATATATGGAAGGAATATTGTAGATCATATGAGTTAAGTAATTATATTTTTCTATAATTATTTCATAAATGAAAAGTAGTCTTGATGCATATAAACTTGAATAATAATATTTTGCCACAAATATAACAAATAATGAACAGTTGAGAGAACAGTTCTTTGCAGAAAGTCCAGGGCAACAGAAGAGACTGATATCTTGATCAGTATATCCAGGGCTGACCATACCTTAGTGGGGGTGGGCTCCTCTTATAACTAAAGTCCCCATGTAGGCATGCAGCTATCATCTGGAATTTTGTAGCTGCTTATGAACTGAATTCATGTTCCCTTTCCAAATGGATTTATCTCTTGTCATGTTGCCTTTCAGAAAATGAAAAGCAAGTAAAATAAAAGAATGTGGCACCTGGAAGACACACACAGTTGCCCAAAGTTATGGAGAGGCAGGAGAAAAAGAATAGCATTAGAAGATGAGGGATTTTTTAAAAAAATTAGGATATAGTTTCCTAAAGCATAATAATACCAAAAATTCCATACTGTATCAAGCAGCTATTACTACAAAAGTGCTATGTAATTGTAACTATAAAAACATCACTGGTATGCAATAACTAACATTCTTTTCCCCCTCATGCACCTGCAGATCTGGGCACAGGTAGTCAAGGCTGGATGTGGCTGTGTTGCTCATTCTTTTGGAAGCAGTGAGCTATTCTTTCCCCAGCAATAGCAGAGAAACCAGGTGATAAGGCCCAGCCTGTGCACTCTAACCTCTGCTTGTGGCATGACTACTAAAGTCCCATTGGTCAAAGCAAGTCACATGGCCAAATCCATTGATATAGTGGGAATCCTTCCATAGAAGTGGTGTGTATATTTACTGAACAATTATTTAATCTTCTATACTTCTATTCTTAAAACTTATTCAAATACCTTCTAAGCTGCAACTGAAAATTGCAAACTTCTGTCAGTTATTGGGGGCCATAGACTACTACAGATATTTAAGAACTTTTGCAAGGTAAAGAGTAATGTGGCCATAGTTGCAGTGGTATTAGTTCTACAGAACACTAGCCCTGGGGATTCATGCCCTTGAAAGCATACTAGAAAGGTTTTATAAATCTAGGCTACCCGTAGAATTTACAGAGCTAAGCCTTTGATTTAGTTCTCAAATCTTCCCTGGGGAATGCAGTACACATGCACATAAATTCAGAAACTGCTGGAGAAATCAACACTCAACTGAAATACCCTTATTCTAAATACAGCCACGTGGGGATTATTGCCAAGTGTGGGTTGGGTTTTAGTCGAAAGTACATGGAAATTGGTTTATGTGGGTTCAAATGCTAGCCTAACCACTGAGTAGTAAGTTGCCTCATTTTCTGAGCTTCAGTTTCCTCATCTATAAAATATAATCCTTCATGCCTGTTTAATAGAATGTGATAGAAATAAAAGGAAATCATAGAAGTGACTGTGGAGGCAGTACGTCATCATAATAGCATAAGCTCTGACGTCAGTCTTCTTGGGTTGCATCCTGTCTGTACCACCTACTAAATGCTGACCTTACACTTGTCTCTCTGAATTAGTTCCCTAGGGTTGCCATAATGATCAAGGCTGAAGGCTTAAAGTACCAAAAACTTCTCTCATAGCTCTGGTAGCCAGAAGTCTAAGGTATGGAGGATTGAGGCTTCAGCATATTTTTTTGAAGTATACAATACAACCCACAATTAAAGCCACCTTCCCTTCAAGCCAAAATTCAGCCATAATTTTTGCCACTGTATAGCAGGAATCACCTTTTCTCAAGTGTACTGACATGTTCATCATTTCCCTCCACGATTTCACCAGTATCACCTTTAACATCCACATTTCTGTGAAACAATTACATTCTTTAAAGCCAATGTTCTTATCTGTAGAGTGACAATGATGGTATTCACACTTTGGAATGACTGTGAGGATTAAATGAAAAACCCATGAAGAGTGCTCACCTGAGGAAATGGCATATTGCCTATGCTTAATGAGAGTCAATGTTTATTAAAGTGTTAGGGTGAACTATAAGAAGTTGATGTTTTGCAGGTTGTAAATGGTTAAAAATTAGTAAACCCTTGTGGTATAATTTGAACTATATGGAATTACCATTTCATAGGTAAAAACAGTCAAATATCAATAATTCTGTATTGTTTAGCTCAATACTTTACAATGAATGAAATGTTGACATATCATCCTGAAGTGTCCTTATTAAGTCACGGAACTTTCTTTAAAAGCATCTCAGGAACATTATTTTAAATTAAAACAAGTAGTAGATTGTTATATGATTGCTTAATTATATATGTTTCTAAAAAATGAAGTTCAACTTTTTGCTTATGAGCAATACAATATTTAGTGAAGAAACATGAAGCATACATCCAATCTACTATTTAATTATTAATAATATCTGTCACTGAATAAGGATATTCCCAAGTTAAACCAATGTTTAAATTAGGATGACAGCTCCTCAGGTGGGGATAGAGTAGCTTTACAACTTAGTCCTCATTATTTTTCTCTTTTTTTTTTTTTTTTTTTGAGACAGAGCCTCAAGCTATCCCCCTGGGTAGAGTGCCATGGCATCATAGCTCATAGCAACCTCCAACTCCTGGGCTCAAGTGAGTCTCCTGCCTCCGCCTCCCAAGTAGCTGGGACCACAGGCGCCCGCCACAAC